>LGRX02032405.1:6853-19612 GCA_001247695.2 Cymbomonas tetramitiformis | reverse complement strand
AGCGGAGCCAGGGACAGCATGTGAGGCAATGGGGAGACAAGAGGCAGCATGGCGGGGGAAAAGTAGAGCCAAAGGTAGCACGGGGGAGCCAGCGTGAAGGCGCACCTTCGTGGCAAGCTCCCCTTGCAGCGCCCGCACGATGTCCTCGGCGATGTCATCGCCGCCGTCAGGTACTCCTTCCTGCGGGAGCGCATCACGATACATCGATGGCGATCACAGCCCACAGACTCAACACTTTATTTCACAACTCTTTATTGCCGTTCGACATGAAATGGCCTCGGCCCGAGCGATGAAGCCTCGCAGGACCCTCGCAGCGTCCAGAGACACGCACGAGAGCATCACCACGGGCCTCGATACTGTGCATTCTTCTCCAGCCTCTCCGACGCCCTACACTGCCTTCACCGCATGAATGGAGGGGCACTGAGGTGGGCCAAGGCGGCTTTTTCTATGACGAGGACAGGTCCACCAGATGACACAGAGCAGATGACACAGAGCAGATGACATAGAGCAGATGACACAGAGCAGATGACACAGAGCAGATGACACAGAGCAGATAACATAGAGCAGATGACACAGAGCAGCATAGAGCAGATGACACAGAGCAGATAATAACAGAGCAGATGACACAGAGCAGATGACATAGAGCAGATGACACAGAGCAGATGATAACAGAGCAGATGACAATAGAGCAGATGATAACAGAGCAGATGACAATAGAGCAGATGACAACAGAGCAGACGACAACAGCGCAGATGACAACAGAGCAGACGACAACAGCGCAGATGACAGCAGAGCAGGCGACAACTGCGCAGATGACAGCAAGCGCAGATGACAACAGAGCAGATGACAACAGCGCAGATGACAACAGAGCAGATGACAACAGAGCAGATGACAACAGAGCAGATGACAACAGGGCAGATGACACAGAGCAGATGATAACAGAGCAGATGACAACAGAGCAGATGACACAGAGCAGATGACACAGAGCCCCGAGAGGGCCGCGCGTCTCGAGTCAGCTTGTTCCTACCGGCGGCTGCGCCTCCTGGGATAACAGATGCTCCGTCTCCTCAGACTCCATCTGCGACGATGGAGGTGTCTTCGCCGTTACCTGCTCAGCAGGCTTTGGCGCCACCTGCTGCGCCTCTGCCACTGCCGACGGCCGCTCCTGCGCTTCGAGCTCGTGCTGCGCATCGACGCGGCTCCGAGCAGCCTCCGCCGCCGCATGCTCTTGCGACCGCATCACCTCTGCTTGCCACACCTCCGCCGCTATCAGCTGCCTCTCTCTCTCCACCACCTGCTTCTCCTTCTCCTCCACCGCCTGCTGCATACCCTTCAGCTCCGCCTCCCGGTCCGCCAGGGTACCGAGGGTGTGCTCAACCTCCGTCATTGCCCACGCCCGCGCCGATGCCACCTGCTCCTGGCTGCAAGCCAGTTCCTCCTTCATCGCATAGAGCTTCTGTCGGAGAGTTGAATCCTCCGCACCTGGGGGGCCCGCATCGTGCTCGGCCGCAGTGGCGTACTCCCCCTCGTTCGCGGTGACTAATTCCGGCCGCCGCTCACCCACCTCGAGCGCCTCTTCAGGGCCCTTCAGCTCGCGATCCATCTCGGGCTCAATCTCCTGTCCAAGCGCCGAGGTGTGTTGTGAGGCCGCTCGGCTATCTAGTGTCCCGGCCTGCGCCCTCGCCAACCGCCCGTCCATCTCCCACAGCTCCGCCCTCGCTGACCCGAGCCGCCCCTCCATCTCTTGTAGCTCCTTCTGCGCCGCCTTCATCCGCCCCTCCTCTCGCGCCCCCAACTGCGCCCTTTCCGAACGCACCTCCGTTTCTTGCGGCGCGTCCCGCGTTGCCTCCCGCGTTGCCTCCCGCTGCCCCTCTCCCTGCCGCCGCTCCTCCTGAGCTTCGGTCTGCTCAGCTGTGAGCCGTTCTTCCATTGGCCGCACCTCCTCCTGATCGGCCTCTGGCCACCCCTCCTTCTCGCGCAGTTCCTCCTGCACTCCCGCCTGCGCTGACTCCGGCCCTGCCGCCTCATGGCGCTCCTCCTGTGCCACCTTAACCTGGTCCTTCAACTCTCGCTGCCCCCCCCGCGCTCCCATCATCGCTGATTCCGCCCGCCTGCCCATATCTCTCAGCTCTTCCTGCGCCGCTTCCAGCAGCCTCTCACTCTCCCTCCACTTGCCCTGCACTGCCTCAAGCTGCACCTCCTTCTCCTGCAGCTCCTCCTGTACCCCTTTCTCCGCCGCCTCCAGCAGCCTCTCCCTTTCCTCCATCTCTTCCTGCACCCCCCCTTCCATCCCCAGCAGCTCCTGCTGCGCCGCCTCAAGCCCCTCCTTCTCCCGCAGCTGCTCCCGCACTGCCTCCAGCAGCCTCTCCCTAGCCCCCAGCTCTTCCTGCGCTGCTCCCTGCGCCGCCTGCACCCCCCCTTCCATCCCTGGCAGCTCCTCCTGTGCGGCCTGTAGACGCCCCTCCTTCTCCTGCGGCTGCGCCCGCTCCCCCTGCAGCAGCCCCCCTTTCTCCTGCAGCTCCACATGCGCTCCAGTCAGCGCCGATTCCAGTTGCCTTTCAGTGTCCCTCAGCTTACCTTGAACTGCCTCCAGCCGCAGTTCCCTCTCCGGCAGATCCAGCTCCGCTTCTGCCTGCACGGCCTGCAAGCGCCCTTGCATCACCAGGAGCTCATCGTGCGCCGCCTCCAGCAGCTCCTCGTTCTCCTGCAACTCCAGCCTCATCTCTTCCACCTGCCCCTCCTTCTCCCGCACTTCCTCCCGCGCCGTCTCCATCAGCCCCTCCAGCTCCCTCAGCTCCTCCCTAAGCTCCTCCTGCGCCGCCTCCTGCGCCGTCTCCAGCTGCCCCTCAGCCTTCTGCAGCTCCGCGCGTGCCACCTCCAGCCGCTCATCCTTCTCCCGCACCTCCTCCTGCACTGCTTCCCACCACATCTCCTTCTTCTGCAGCTCCTTCTCTGCCGCCTCCAAGCGCCGCGCCCCCTCCCTCAGCTCCGCCCGGGCAGCCCTGCACTCCGCAGCCTCCCTCAGAGCCTTTGCGGAGAACTCGCGCTCCCTCTCCTCCGCCGCGATCAGCCGCTCCTCGGAGTCTCTCAGCTGTTCATGCGCCCCCTCCAGCCTCTGTGCCAGCTGCTGCTCGCTGGCTGCATGCAGCTCGAGCTGGCGTCGCGTCGTCGATGTCCCCATCGCCTCCCTCGCCCGCGCCGCCGCCAGCTCCCGCTCCTTCTTGGCCACCTCCTGCTGCGCCGCCTGCAGCTTCCGCGTCACCTGCGCCTCCAGGTCGTGCTGCAACTGCAAGGAGCCCTGAGTCACCGCCATGTCCTCCTGGGCCTGCACGCGAGTGGCGGCCAGGAGCTCCTCCTTATCCGCGAGCTCTTGCGTCATCAGCTGCACCTGCCTCGCCAGCTCCACGTCCGCGCCCTCCCTGGCCCGCGCCTCCGCCTGTGCCGCCGCTGAGCTCTCGCGTGCCTCGGCCCGCGCCTCCGCCAGGTCCCGGGCGCACGCCTCGCTCCAATCCGCCGCTCTCTGCGCCGCTTCCCCTCCCTCCCGTCGCAGCGCGTCCGCCGCCTGCATCACCTCATCCCTCTGCAGCACAGTCTGCTGCGCCAACTCCACCTGCTGCGTCATCTCCACCTGACTACAGCTCAGCTCCTCCTGTGCCAAGCTTAGCCTCCGCTCGACCTCCGCGCACCGCTGCTCGGCTTCCCGCGCCGCCACCGCCCCCCGCTCCTGCTCTGCTCTCTCCGCATTGAGCCGATCCTCGGAGCGCTGCAGCTGCTGGGAGGGGTCACCTCCGGTCACATGCCGCATCCCCAGCTCAAATAAAAGCATAGAGACGCCGCGGCCCCTCGTGGCAGACTCCGCACGCCGGAAGCAGGAGACTTGTCCGATATTGTCACTATTATTTAAAGGTACCCTTATATCATTATATGAGGAATATAAAAGTAAGACAGGATCTACGCAAAATCGAGAATCCAAAGTGATAACATCGGACATCTATGGGAAGCATGGCCTCCATAGTGCAGCCTGCCTCGCCCTAGCACTGCACTCTCAGCCCGCGCGCATGAAGGGGACGCGGGCGCGGCGCAGTCCTCAGATTGGCCACGGAGAACAAGCGGGCGCGCCATCGACTTTGCAGGGGCTCCGGGACGCTCACCTGCTCTGACACCTCCGCCCTCCGTGTCACCTCCAGCTCCCAAGCTCCGCGCTGTGTTGCGATTTCCTGCGCTGCCGCCTCCGCTGCGGCCACGCTGCGCTGCCTCTCTCCATCCTGCGCATCCACTGCCGCCGCCAGCTCCCGCGTCAGCGCTGCCTCGGTCGCCTCCTGCCGTCTGATGACATCCGCCGCCGCTGCGGCGCCCTCTTGCGCCGACCGCAGTGTGTCCGCCGCCGCTCGCCGCTGCGCCTCCAGTTCATCCCGCGCCTCCTGCAGCCGCGCCTCTTGCGCGACCCGCTGCGCCTCGCGTCCCTCCCTCCCGCCTCCTTCCCTCAGCTCCGTCTCACGCCACCGAAGGTTCGCATCTGCAACCTGGCGCTCCGTCCCTTGCAGTGCTTCCTGAGCTACCTCGAGGCGCTGAGTCAGCACGCCGCCCGCCTCCCTCCGCTCGTAGGCGTCCTGCTGCGCCTCCGCCGCCCACCGCTCACTCTCGAGGTGTCGCTGCTGCACCGCCTCCAGCTGCCTCACCAGATCCACATAAACCTCCTCCCGCTCCCTCAGCTTCCCCTGCGCCGCCGCCACCGTCGCCCTCTCCCCGGCCTCCGCCTCCGCCAGCTGCTGCAGGTGCGCCTGCGCGCTGTTCTCCTGGAGGCGGACCAAGTCCCGCACCGCCAACGCGCTCAACTGCTCTCTTGCGGCGACCCCCTCCAGCTTCTCCCGGGCAGCCCTCGCCTGCATCCGCTCTCTCTCTCGCTCCCGGCCCATATCCGCCTCGGCCACACGGCACTCCTCCGCAACCGCCATCGCCGCCTCGAGGCCCTTCTGTCCCCGGGCTTCTGCCGCCGCCGCTTGCTCCACCTTCGCCCGCAGGGCTTCGCCCGCGTCCTCCAGCTGCGCCGCCATCATCTCCTCCGGCTCCCGGAGCAGCCTCAGCTCCTCCTGCACCGCCCGCAGCTCGCACGCGACCTCAGCGCAAACGCCGTCCCGTCGCGCGAGCTCCACCTGCGCTTCCGCCGCATTCTCCGCCGCCAGCGCCTGCCCCGCCTGCAGCTCCTCCGCCTGGCGCCTCAGCGTCCGCGCCGCGCGCTCCAGCTCCTCCGCCAGCGCCGCCTCCGCAGACCGCTGCACAACCCTAGCCCGCTCCGCCGCCGCCTCTTCGTCTCGGGCTTGCGCCTGCGCCTTCTCTGCCCGCATCTCCGCCTCCGCTATCCACGCCTCCGCCTCCGCTTCCCGGACCTCCGCGCTGCGCCCCAGCTGCTGCGAGCCGGGGTGCTGACGGCCCATCTCCAAAACGGCAGCTGCCGCGCACCGCACCTGCGCTTCCCGCTCTAAGAGCCGCCCCTGCAGCTCGAGGACCTGCGTCTCCCTCTTCTCCACCAGGCTCTCCAGCTGCAGCTGCTTCGTCTGCCCCGAGCTGCAGCGGGACTCCGCCGCCCGCAGGGCCTCCGCCTCTTGCTGATACTGCTCCACCTCGCAGGACAACCTGCGCACCTCCTCCTCCCGGTCTGCCAGCGCGGCGCGCATCTCGGCCCCGGCCTCCTCCTGGCAGCGCAGCTCACGCCTCTGCTGCTCGACGGTGTGCAGGAGCGCCACCAGCTGCGTGCTCTGCCCCGCTTCCTCAGGCTCCGCCCCCTCGGCCCGAGGGCCCTCGGACAGAGGTGTGAGCGCCGTCACTTCGGTCTTCCGCGTCGCCGCCGCTTGCCGCACCTCGTCGCGGCGCACGCTCTTGCAGGGAGCCCGCACGGTGGAGGGCGAGACCATCTCCTCCTCGCGCTCCTCCACCTCCAGTAACGGCTCCTCCAGCGGCACTACCGGCGCGGATTGCAACTCCGGCAGCGCGCTCGGGCGCCTTGACGTCCGCGATGTGCCCACTGCTGTGGGGGACAACGGCATCGCCGTCAGTGATGGCACCACCATCAGCGGCGCGATGACGGCGCGGGCCTCTCCACTGTCGGATGATTGCATTCGACCTGCGTCACCACCCCTGGGCTGAGAATGAGGGCAGGCCCCGCGTGAAGGGGTCGCACCCGAAGAGGCTGCGTGACGGGAAGGGCGCTCTACTCACAACTCTCCGAGGCTCGACCTCAACGTGTGGCGAAGATGGGGCCCGAGGGCCTATCGGGCTTGGTTGAGCGCGCGGCGCACTCTGGGAAGCTGCGCTCTTCGCGGCGCTGCTCTGCTGGACAAGCAAGGCTTCCGTGCTCGAGCGCATCGACCAATCATGACCTATGCTTGCTCTTCCTACTCATCAGCCACACCGGCACAGAGTGGCCGCGAGCATGGTGAGCACTCCCCCCAGGCTGGCTGGAGCCTTTTTTGTACAGCCGAGCTATGACTGGACGGATTCCTGCGAGTCTGACTTGTGGGTGCAAATGCAACTGAAGCAACGGGAGGTGGACACACGCCCCCGTGCACGCGCCCCCGGCTAGCGCCGCTCTGGATATGTCCTGATGGGAGGTGGCAAGGGCCTGCAAAGAAGAGCGCTCGCTGGGGGGCGCCGGCTGACGAGGGTGCTGAGACATGCGCCCACCTCCAGGGAACAAGTGATAGGCGATGGACATGTCCTCCGCCACCTCCTTCACAGGTCGCCCTGCAGGGTCAGGCCCAGGGCTAGGCTCGCTCATCCCTCCCCCAGCGCCCGCCTGGGATGGGACGGCGGGGGTTTCACAAGGTCGTTGTGTGGGGGAGCAGGCTGACGCCGCAGAGGGGACCAGGAAGGCCTCCTCGTCAGCTTGCAGCCCTTCCTGCCCAACCACCCCCCTCCCCTGCCACTCTCTCCCCATCGCCCACCCCGCGCATCAGAGCCAGTTCCAAGTCCAGGAGACGTCCTTGTGCCACCCCGGAAGGTGCTAGGCAACGTCCGCTTGCCGTGGGAGGACAGGTGGAGGTGGAGGACAGGTGGAGGTGGAGGACAGGTGGAGGTGGAGGACAGGTGGAGGTGGAGGACAGGTGGAGGTGGGAGCGAGACACGAGTGGGGAAGGGAAGCACCGTGATGGGCCCTTCCCGGAGCACCGCCGCATCGTCGCCGGTGTTGCCGCCATCGTCGCCGCCGCGCCGCGGGCTTGGCATCTGGTCGTACGTCAGCAGCTGCAGCAGCTCTCTGCTCAGCTCGGCGGCGTGGCTGAGATTACGCGCTCGCCGCAGCCGGAGCTCCCTCTCCGTTCCTCCGGCCTCCGCCCTCTCCTCTTCCAGCGACGCCGCCACTCCCTTGGACTCCGCCAGCACGTCCGGAGGGGGCGGCTCAACGATCTGCATCGTGGCTTCGAGCCGCCACAGCTCCCCCTGCAGGTGCCCCACCAGCTCCTCGAGCGGCTCTGTGGCGACGCTCAGGCCCACCTCCCCTCCCCCGTCATGCGCGCCCTCGTGGGAATCCGCCCAGGGGATGCTCGCCTCGGGCGCTGCCTGGTCGCGGGCACGCCGCAGGCAGATGACCGAGGCCCCCAGCTCCGAGGCGTGCAACTTGATCTCGGCCAGATCCTCCTGCAGCCGCTCCCACTCGGCCGCCGCCTCCAGCGGCCGCTCCAGCTGCATCACCTGGCAGCCGCAGGCGCGCTTCCCGGGTATCAGAGGCGCTTCATGCAGCACTAGGCACCCCTCCTTAAGGGGGGATGGCTGGCAGCATGCACCCCTCCTGAAGGGGGGATGGCTCGCAGCATGCACCCCTCCTTAAGGGGGGATGGCTCGCAGCATGCACCTCTCCTTAAGGGGGGATGGCTGGCAGCATGCACCCCTCCTGAAGGGGGGATGGCTGGCAGCATGCACCCCTCCTTAAGGGGGGATGGCTGGCAGCATGCACCCCTCCTTAAGGGGGGATGGCTGGCAGCATGCACCCCTCCTGAAGGGGGGATGGCTGGCAGCATGCACCCCTCTGGTCTTGCTGCCTCAACCATCGGCAGGATGAAGCATGCGAGTGGTGGGGGTAGGAGGCGGTATTGGGGAGTTGGGAATGTGGGGCGGTGCAACGCATGCGGGTATCGGTGAAGGCTTCTGGCAGCATGAACGCCACCGCATAATTGGGTGGCTGCCGCATGGCACCGGCCTCCAAGCTCCGGCGCAGCGATGCGTCGCGCCAACCTATGCCAAGCCCGAGGACAAGAGCACCTCGCCATCCCCCAAAAGAACATCCACTTTTCGTCGGAATTCCTTTTACAAGGCGGATGTGGGCTGCATCTCCTGTGCAGCCTGACTGAGTGCCCTCCTGAGCGCCTGACTGAGGCGTGTCCCCCCTCCTCCATGCGCCTGCGGGCCTTGAAGTGACAGGGTGGCAAGGCATCTGCCCCAAGGCGGCGGCGTGGGCATCACAAACCCGGACAGAAGACGGATTCCCCTGCGCCCCATGGAACAGGTGCAAGGCGGCTGAGTCACCTGGAGCTCGAGCTGGACGCGGGTCATCTCTGCGAGCGCCGCCTCCATTTCCCCCAACAGACGCTCCGCAGCTGCCGTCGCGTCCACCTCCCTGCCTGCCTCTGGCGTCCCGTCAGTCTTGCGAATCGCCTCCCCCGACCAGGGAGGGGACCCGGAGGAGACGCTGCGCGCCACCCTGCACAGCATCTCTGGCAGCCCACCCCTTCCAATGGAGCTCCGTTGACGAGCGCGCCCACCCCCGTCAACCGCCGTACCCTCCGCCCTCGAGATCTCCTCCAGCTGGGCCTCCAAGAGCGCCTGCTCAGAAGCTAGCACTGCCAGCTGCTCGCGCAGGCGCGCCTCTCGCCCCTCCTCCACTACCCTGTGAGCATTTCCAGGCTGCCCCCCCAAGGTTGCACCCCAGGCCTCGAGCACGGCTCGGGGCCGGCGCAGGAGCTCCGCCTCTCTGGACACGTGGCGGACACGGGCCCCCGCGAGCACCATCTGGCGCTGCAGCTCGCCGAGCCACTGCCGCATGCGCGGGGTCGCCCACTCTCTGCGTCGCGTGCCACCCTCCGCGTTACTGTCATCGGTGCTGTAGCGCGAGTCGCGACCGTGGGCTGCACCCCCACCGCTGCGTCCCCCTTCGGAGTGGCTGTTGCGATCCGCCGCCGCGACGGTCTCTTCTGCACCTTCGCTGGGATGGCGGCCGGCGCCGCAATCGGGATGCGGCTCGCGGCAGCCGGCTGCTCGGACCAGCCGCGCCGCCTCCTGTACCGTCTGCTGCGCGTGCGCCGCGTGCGCCTCCGCGTCCTCGGCCAGGAGGCTCGTCCACCCCTCCGGCTCCGCAGTTCCCACCATCGTCGGCGGCATTTCCCCAAGCTGCACGATCAGCAGCTCTGATTGGTCCGCAGCCATCTGGGCACAAAGCTGCAGCAGCTGCTGCTCCTCCAGGGTCTCCAAGGGTTGCTCCGCCTCCGCCCGCGACTTTGCTTGGCGGCCCGCTGAGGCGTCGAGAAAGCTGTCAGGACGGCCGTTTACCCTGCTTGGAGCTCCGGGCCCTGGCTCCATCCTGGCTGTGGCTATGGCGGGCGTCGACGAAGCACGCTCCGCCGGCAGCGCCTCGGGGAAGGGCCGCTCGCGGGGGCCCTCGGGTGAGGGGGGCTTCTCAGGACTGCCGTCGGTGCCTGCAGCTGCAACCTTCGATTCGAGATCGGCGGCGTGGGCCCGACACCCCTCCAGCTTAGTGAGCATCTCCCGGTGGAAGTGGCTCACGGGGGCGCGGCGCCGGCGGGAGTCCTGGGAGGACCCCGGGGAGGTGATCCGAGCTGGACCGAGGTTCGAGCGGTGCAGCAGCGCCTCCAGCTCAGCGATTTCTTCCCGCACCATCTCCAGCTCGCGGAGCCGCAGCTGCTGCCGCACGTCGCCTTTGCCAGTGTTCTGCCGCCCACCCGCCAAGGCAGTCTTGCACCTTGCACCAGCTTGAGCAGTATCGCCTCGGCCTGCCTCGCCTTCCGCTGCGCGCTGCTGCACGCCGCCACCCTCCCCCGCCAGCCGCGGGCCGCCATCGCCGGGCGAGGTGGCGGCGACAATTTGCGCTGCCAGAGCCGTGGCCTGATGCTGCGCCCGCCACAGCGCAGTCCACAGCTCATGCGCGCGGCGCCCCGCCAAAGGGGCCGGCGGCGGTACCTCCTCGTCCCCCCCGATGGCTTTGGGACCTTGCCATTGGGTCCCATAGGCCCCTGCAGGCGCACAGATGTTCTGAAGGGCCTGCTCGATCTCCGCACACATCTGGCGCAGCATGCCCTGCCCGTCTACGAGTTGCTGCATGGCCGACTCCGCGAGGTCCACCTGCAGAGGGGGCTTGTGGGGAGGGAGAAAGGGGGGGATGGGCGGGAGTGCAGCAGGAGGTTAGATTTGAAGCGGCGGAGCAGTGAGGGGAGTGGCAGGGGAGGAGCGGGCCGCCTGCTCGCAGAGATCTACTCAGGGGCGAACCTCTCACTGATATATGCAACAGACTGCCAGTCGACGGTGCGCCAGGCTGGCAGGGACGCCGCTGGAACTCCACAGCGGGGAGCACCCCTACGGCACGCACCTGCTCTTGCGTGATGTAAGCAGGGGGTGGGTACAGGGGGTGGCGGACGGCACCTGGGCACGGGCTCGGGACATCTGGGTCGAACGCTCAGAGCTTGGAGTTGAGGGCGGTGAGATCTTGCTGCTGGTGCTCTCCCCTTCGGCATCTGCAAATGCCTCCGCCTTTTGGATCGAGCGGCGCAGACCCTCCAGCTCGCCGGCGAGACTCTCGGCCAACGAGAATGCCCCGCTGATCACCGGAGAGCGTCTGATCCGAGCCACCACCGTCACCGCACCTCCCAGGAGCTCCCGCCGGCGAGCTGAGCGAAGTGCCCACCACTCCCACGCCCCTCTCTGCTCCTCCGACGTCTCCACGCCCCTGCTTCCCGCCCACACAAGCGGCCCTGAGACGGTTGATGCCACTTCAGAGTCTGCTGCCGGGGAACCGCCCACCGCTTCCACCTCCCTTCATCCCCTCTGCCTGCTGCGAGGAGTGGACCTGCCGAATTTGACGAGCCGCTCTCGAAGGGAGCTTCGCTGCCCCGCTGGTTCTTTTCACGCAGAACATTTCCCTAACCTGGAGAGGAAAGGCAGCAAAGATGATACGAAATCGGCAGTCGTTTTGGCTTCATATCTCAGCCTAAATATATTCAGAATAGGAAGCATTCTGGGCACTCGACAGCCCTCAGCGCGTGCTTCTCAACCGGAGGTAGAGTCATCGCTGCTGGAGGCCGGGAGATGTCGGCCACCAACCCGAGCGCGCTGCAGCAGCAGGGAGGTGCGTCATGCCATGCCATGCCATGCCATGCCGTGTCATGCCATGCCATGCCGTGCCGTGCTATGCCATGCCACGCCGTGCGAGGGCTCCCCGGATGCAGCGGCCGCCGGCTCACGAGCGTGTGCATTTCGCGCCCTCTCCACCCATCCCCCTCCTCCTCTGCCACAGCATCACTGCGTTCCACCTGCGGCGCCGCGGGTCTTACTGTAGGTGCGGCACAGCAGGTCTTACTGTAGGTGCGGCGCGACAGGTCTTACTGTAAGTATGGCGGTGCGGGTCTTACTATCGATGTGATCGAGCCGTTGGATCACGTGCGGGTGCGCTAGCGCCGTTCAACGCCCGCACCCTGCGCTGCCCACGTGGCCAGATCGAGGAGCACGGAGCTCCCCAAGCTGCGGCGCGCGTGTGAGGCGGCCGCCCTGATGAGGGGAGTGCAGAGGCTCACCCTCGAGTCGAGTGAAGGCTGTGTGCCAAGGAGGGGGTCACGGCGGCAGCCATAGCCGCGTCGGAGGCGGAGCGGATGCGCTGCACTGTCTCGCGCTCGTTCCAATCTGCCAGTTGAGTGGGAGCCCCCACGCCCGGCCCCGCCGGCATCACAGGGGGGTGCTCGTGCACTGCTGCCAATGCTCCTTGCACCTGCACCTGCACCTCCCCCCTCACCCCCTGGAGGGCCAGCAGCAGCTTTGCTGTACGCTGCCTCGTCGCCTCCTGCCGCGCCTGCCGCGCCAGCTTGGCGGCATCCCGCTCCACAATGCACGCCTTGTCCGATGCTGTCCGTCGGATTTGCGCAGCAGCTGCCTCGATCTCTGTGCTGTGCATCAGCTGCTCTGTCTCAAACACCTCCACTGCCCGCTCCAGCTCCAGCTCTCCTGTTTCCAGGTCTTCCACCTGCCAATCACCGCTGCCCGGTTATCATTGTGGCGTGTGGTTAAATCTGCACCGCACAGTCCGGCAGCTCGTCCGGTTCCCTCGCTCTGCCCTCTTCCCCATGGATGAGGCCCAGCATCCGGAGATGGGATAGGGCCAGCGGTAGGGACACCTGCGTCACTCAAGCTGCTCGAGCCACAATGATCAATGCGCATTTTGGAGCCTTCGTGGCTTCACCACGGACATGGACAAGCGTTCACAAAGCTCTGCATGACAGTGTGTGACACGTGACATATGCATGACAGTGTGTGACACGTGACATATGCATGACAGTGTGCGACACGTGGCCTCAGCATAACATGGTATGACACATAGCCTCAGCATGACAGTATGTGACACGTGGCCTCAGCATGGCACGATTCTGCGAAGACGCGAAGCAGGGGAGCGAGGAGGGGAAGGTTGGAGAGAAAATGCAGGGCAAAGAGAGAAGTAAGGCAGAGAGAGAGAGAGAGCGAGAAGGGGTGGAGGGAGGAGAAAGGCAGAGA
>LGRX02032402.1:0-17615 GCA_001247695.2 Cymbomonas tetramitiformis | reverse complement strand
TGAAGCAAGTGGCCAGGTTGAGAGTATCTCAGAAGAAGTCCTTTCCAGTCTGACATTGCAGTTTCAGCAGATGGACACTCCCTCAGAGCACATCGCACAGATGCAGTCTCAAACAGCACAGCTGAAATCACAGAAGAAGCTGTTGTTGTACAAAGGGAAAGTATATGGACAGAGTACTCACATTTTGGTAGATCCAGGAGCCACATCGTCTTTCATCGACAGACAGTTCGCTGCTCAGCTTGGTATAGCTCCCACAGATTCTTCATCATTTTCAGTGGGATTGGCTGGAGGAAGCCAACTACCATGCACATCCTATCTTTCCAATGCTACATTCACGCTGGGCAAGTATAAGGATTCAGTAGATCTCTACATCATTGACATGAAACCATTCACTGTCATTCTGGGTCAAGATTGGTTGGAGAGGAGGAATCCACATATTGACTTTCAGACCATAAATCTGACGATCACTAGGAAGCATTCATCAGGCTCCAGTATTCGCACAGTATTGTCCAGAGTTGAGCAGACTCCAGACTCAGATGGCCTTCCTGAAATGGAATTGGTCAGTGCCACCACTATGAGGAAACATCTCCGTCGCATTCGATCCAGTAGTTCGGCTGAAGAAGCCGTAGCATATCTCTTTTTCCTCTCCGAGGTCGATGGTGAATTGGTCTTTGCAGCATCAGACTCAGACACCACAATGGAAGACCCCGAGGTCACAGCAGCACGTGATCAAGTGAGAGAAGACTTTTCGGACGTTTTCCAAGAGGATCTTCCGGCTGGTCATAGGCCAGAGCGGTTTGAAGGTGGATATCATAGAATCGACATCGAACCTGGACATAAGCCTCCTTCACAGCCAGTACGCACCATTCCAGCACCCATGATGGAGGAACTCAAACGGCAAATCATCAAATATGTCGAGTTGGGTATCCTTCGTCCATCATCATCGCCATATGGATGCCCAATCATTTTCGCTCCTAAGCCAGGGGGAAAGTGGAGGATGTGTTGTGATTATCGTGCCTTGAATAACATCACCGTCAAGGACACGTATCCACTACCACCACATGACACCCTACTAGAGCAGCTGAAGGGATCAAGATGGTTCAGTAGATTTGATTTCAAGCAGTTCTTTCACCAAATCCCCATTCATCCGGATGATATACATAAAACTGCTATTCGCACCAGATACGGTTCTTATGAATGGACAGTTATGCCTTTCGGATTGACCAATGCTCCCGCAACAGCACTTCGTGTAGGAAATCGGGCATTTTTCGACTTCATCGACCAGTTCCTTGTCATATTCATGGACGACACTATCGTATACAGTCCAGATTTTGACAGTCATGTGAAGCATGTTCGACAGTTCCTCCAGCGTTGCAGAGATCACCAGTTTTTCATCAGGCCTTCCAAGGTGGAGTTGTTCGTTAAATCTATAGATTTTATCGGACATCACATATCTGAAGCAGGCCTATCCATCATCGAAGACAGGATCAGAGCAGTCATGGCAATTCAGCCTCCAGTGTCTTATGGTCCTACCGTTGGAAAGCAGCCTCTACGCCGTATGGCTAAAAATGGCAAGTCATCCCTTCGGTCATTCTTGGGCATGGTTGGTCAATTTAGGAGATTCATACCAAAGTTCTCCAAAGTTGCCGAACCTCTCAATCGTCTCCTTAAAGATAATGCAGAATTTGTCTGGGAATCTGAGCAGCAGCAGACATTTGATAACCTCAAAAGTGCCATCTGTAACGCTCCAGTATTGCAGCTCCCAGATCAGAAACTGCCATCTATTTTGGAGGTCGATGGATCAGGCACACACGTTGGCCAAGTATTACTCCAGGATCAAGGAAAAGGTATGAAGCCATGTGGCTATCACAACGTCACTCTATCCGATACACAGAGACGTTGGCCTATTCCTGAGATCGAGCTATTTGCCATTGTGGAAGGCTTCCGATTCTTTCTCCACATCTTGTTGGGAGCTCCTGAGACTATTGTACGCTCAGATCATCAGCCACTGGTTTATTTCCAGACCAAATCCACACTGAGCCCCAAACAGGCACGGTGGTTGGATGAACTCTCTGAGTACAACTTCCGTATAGAGCACATTGCTGGCGAGAAGAATAAGGTTGCAGACGCACTCACGCGTATCTCTGCACTTTTTGAACTTACTGATTATCTTCAACACATGGACATCAGTGAAGTCATTCCATCCGCAGATCCTACATTCATTGCTCTTATATCTTCTTCATCAGCTCATCAGCTACACAACATCATTATATCCGAGTATGATCGTGACACATTTGCACAGACTATTTTGGCTAAGCTGACATCATCGACTTCATCACAGTCAGTCAGCAGCTACAGCTTCGAGCTCATTCAAGGGTTGATCTATCGTAAGACCATATATGGCAGACAGCTGTACATTCCACCTACAGCTAAAGTCCCCACAGATGACGGTGAGATCACACAGCTTCGCCACATTCTCCTTCATGAGTGCCACTCAGCCACTATTTCTGGTCATGTAGGCAAAAATCGCATACTTCATCTTCTGCGTAGCCGGTATTATTGGCCAGGAATGACAACGGCAGCTATCAAGTACATTCGGGAGTGCCCCGTTTGTCAGCGCCAGAAAACGAGTCGACACAAGCCTTATGGTCAGGCACACATACGATATTCTGTGCCTAAGACAAAATGGCTTGATGTATCTCTTGATTGGATCACTGATCTGCCTATCACCACTAATGGGCACGACAGTATATTTGTGGTAATGTGTCAATTCTCCCATCGTTGTCATCTCATTCCCTTCAGCATGACCTGGACAGCTCAGCATACTGCTTCCATCTATATGCAGCATATCTTCAAGCTCCATGGTCTTCCGAGGAACATCATCTCAGATCGAGACCCCAGATTCACCTCTACATTCTGGCAGACACTGTGGAAATCTACTGGTACGAGATTGTCTATGACATCGTCACACCATCCACAGTCGAATGCTGCCAATGAGAGAAGCCATGCCTTCATTGAGGACATCCTCAGGTATTTTTCAAATTGTTGATTCATGATATGATTTCACCATCCTCTGGTTTACAAACTGATTAGTAGCATTTTCATTTTTCAGGTGTTGTTGCAACGATACTTCAGCCAATTCGTGGGAGGACAAGTTGCCTCTGGTGGAGTTTGCAATTAACAATACCGTTTCTGCATCAACTGGTTATTCACCATTTTATCTCGACTCGATGGCGCAACCACTTTCGCCTCATGACCTGGTTATCACTATTCCGCCAGAAGCTCCTGTTCCAATACAAAGAGCTATTCGAGATCATTTTGACCAGTACTCGGCTGTTCATGCCAACGCGGTAGACAACATTTCCCGAGCAGCAGAAATTAGCCAAGCCAGATTCAATAAGACTCACATGCCTAAGCAGTTTGCAGTTGGGCAGAAAGTTCTTTTACGGACCGAGTTTATTCAATGGACTGGTTTGACAGAGGCAGGCAGACACTTTAAGCAGCCATATATTGGACCGTTCACTATTTCCAAAGTGCTTAGCCATGGACGTGCATACGAGTTAGATTTCGGAAATCTTGATATCCGTATTCATCCGGTACAGCCTGTATCCAGATTAGAGCCGTACAATGACTCGATCCAAGCACCTTTGCCTCTGCCACAGATGATCACCGAAGAAGGGCAACCACTGTTTGAGATATCACATATACTCTCGGATAAGTTCACTAGAGGTGTCAAATACTATTTAGTACGATATGCAGGCTACGGTCCTGAGCATGACACCTGGGTCAAAGCCACAGAGCTGACCAATGCAGCAGACATTATAGCTGCCTATGAAGGCTAAACATTATATTAAGCCTTATGCCCTTACTTCTTGTAATATATACTAATACATATCGATCATCTATATAACCTTGCTCTTAATGTTTATCATTATGTTGCATTGAAGCGGAAATTGATCCTTCCATGCTAAAGGTGTAGTGAGCCTTGTTCAAAATCATACCCTTGCACAGATACGCACACATGCGAGATATCATATCTGTGGATAAATAAAAACTGCTAAATGCTACCTTTGCCAAAACCGTGGTTTGTCATCGGATTCTTGGCCAGTCATCCGAAGTTACCGGAGACATCGACTGAGGTAGACGGAGTTGTGATCCTAAGTTGTGCTTGACAAACATAACTAAATAAATTTCACATTAGTACGTGGCGAATCCATTCTCACTCATCGCGATAGATGTTCGTCAAAGCGTGCGTACTAAACAAAAATATTGAGGAGTTGAGCAGACCGGTAAAGGATTATAAGTCCAATTCCGTTAAGCAGGGCCGCTCCGTTTGCATTAAAACAAGCCCCTTTGTTCGTTTATTATCGAAATCGGGCTCCCCATCACCGCCTAGGATCCTCCAAAGTAGCTTAAGGAGGGGAGGAAGAGTTGGGTGCACTATATTAGGCCGAGAATCGTTCGAATATAATTCGTTATAATCGTGGGATCATCGATCGCGCAAAGGCGACGACGGCTAGCGCAAATAATCCGTAACGTAGACTTCGGATGCTTTGAATCGTCTAGCACATACATGATAACGTGTGGATCAATCAGTAATCCAGCGTAGGATTGTATCGCGAAAACGCTCTTCATTGAACCTTGGAACGTCACTCAACGATACGATTTCCGAAAAGGTGGGCTACATCCTAAGGACTGTATGGCTAAATGCCTAAGGTGAGGGACTAAAGTGGACTCAGTTCCCCCCAATAACCTAAAAACACCATGAGGGACGCCTCAAATCGGTGTAAGAAGACTGGTACCAGCAAGAAGCGACAACAACAAAGACATCAAAGACATATACAAAGGTATGCCCGTTGTGAGGTCACAACTCTCTTAAGAGGGGAGATCTGTCAGGGTTATGACCGATGACATATGTGTCATACATGTCATACGTGTCATACCTGTCATGTCATCATGTCATGTCATGTCATATATTATTATGACAGTCGGTCGTGTCATATATTATTATGACAGTCGACAGTATGGTCGATCATGACTGTACAGGTCGAGTCGCGTCATACATTTATGACAGTCGTCAGTACGGTCGACGATGACTGTACATGTCGCCAGATGATTATGTCATATCATCAGGCATCCCTGTCATCGAGAGTTCGTATGATTGAACTCGAAGATGGCAAAGTAAAGATACATCTTGGAAACAAACCAAGAACCATCTTTAGCTTTCAGCATGCGCAGAACTCGCATGTGCAGCATGAACGAACTAGTCGTTACTACCATGCTGGTCGTTCAACCTACGTCTCGGGTTCACAACCCAATGGCGGTACCATCTAAGATGATGGGTGACGTAGGTATAAAAGTGAGGAAGCGTTGTGCTTCAGCAGATCTTCTTACAGAGACTGCACTCACAAACCCGCTCATCCGTTCACCTGCATTGCTGTCCAACTTTGCAAGTGTTTCTTTTGTATATTGATAATATATTCACGGCGCTTTTATCTACAGCCGTAAGAAGGAATCTGATTCCCGTCTCTCGCTTAGATTCAGTTGGTTTCGGCTTTGGTTGGGCAGTTACGACGAGGTGGTGCTCCACGATTTCTCTTGAGTGGATTTCTTATTCGTATTCGCTTTCTTATATGGAGTTCACTCAGATTTCTTCGAGCGATGAGCTCACAGCTCTTCTAGTTTCCATTGATGGCAAGTTGGCGAACCTGGACTCGCTGAACCGCTCGCGCACTGTATCGCTCGTTTCTTCTATGGCTCGCGCTCTTTCGCACTTTCGGAGCTCAGATCTTTCGGCCGCATCGTCGGCGGTTTCATCACCTATTATTTTGCAGGTAGTTGTCTCTGACAGTGGCACAGTGATAGGTGGTGCTCAGACCGGCGGGTCTCATGACATGAGTTCCGGGAAATCAGCGGTTTCGTTTTGTGAGATGGGAGTTGGCGATGAGCCCGCGATTTTGGGTGTCCGATCAGTTCATTCCCAGGTTACCACCACTAGACCCTCCCCTGGTATCCCTGGGGCGAGTAGCGCGCACGCACATGCCCCTCCTGTGAGTCGCGAAGTTCATTATATTCATGCACCCCCTACTGTGACGCCTCCCTATATGGGCTCTGGGGCGGTACGCACTTTTGAGGAGTTTTATTCTGATGAACGAGAGGAAGATGAGTCGGAGTACCCTATTGGGTACTTCGATGATTCTGAAGACAGTTTGGAAGAGGAAGACAGGGATTATGGCCACTTGGCCCCTCCGCTATTTTCAGATTCTCGATTGGAACAGGGTTCTTCGCTGGACACAGGTCTCCAGCTGGAATCTTATGGCGGAGTTTTGCAGCCCTCGTTCGAGGAGGACTTTTTACCGCGGCGCGAGTTTCCTGTGGGCACAACTTCATTTCATGAGCAAGACACAGAAGAATTTGAAAACGATAATTTTCCGGAAGCGGCTTTCGCGGAAGGAGAAGAGTTCGATGAAGATTACACCGCAGAGGAGTGGGCCGCCTGGGACGCAGGGGCCTACGATGCTCAGGAGTATGGTGGTGCGCGAGAGGAGTTTGCTGAGCATTTTGTCAGCTACCGCGATGGGGAAGAGTATTATTCCGATGATTATAGATTTGCTTTTACTGACCGGCGGCACGTTTCTCTGGACGCTAGCCAATTGCTGTAGGTGGGATCCGATTTATTTCAGCAGCTTTTATTTATTGTTTCTAGCCACTTGCGAGCAGCGTTTATTTTTTATGGCACATCATTCATGGGCGGATTCCCTTTTCACAATGCCACGGACTGAACGCTATATCGACCGGCAGGACTTTCTTGTATTTGTTGCTAAGATCCATCATGCAGACCGGCAGCCTCTTATCACGTTGCCAGCCACTTGCTGGAAAAGAGAATTTTGATCGGCGGAGACATGTTATTTCAATCTCGTAGCTCAAAACAGCTCACTCACATCTTAGCATGTAATTCATGCTTTAACACTCAACCACATCTTGAGACCTAGCTAGCTCCTAGAGTTAACCGCTTACATTTCTTTTAGTAAACTCTAGTAGCTAGGGTGGTGTGTTGTCACAAGTTGTGCACCTCAAATGAGGTGGTGTGCTGGAAATGACAGCCTGACTAGTTCGTACAATCAGGTCGTGTCATATCCAACTTGTCATTCTCGGTGTACAGCTAGTGACCTAGACTCAGTATTTATGTCCATCACCATCTATACGAGTCTAGTGATCCGTTTGTTCCGTCGGCTCTCGGGTCCCCACTGCCTTGACTTGCTGTTTCTAGCACGTCATTCTACACGGGCTGCGGCCCCTAGCTGCAAATTCTGCTGGCGGGCGCGAGCTTGGCTCGCGCCGGAAAATTCAGGGATTCGCGGAGGAAAATCCGGGATTCGGGCCCGAAGGGCCCGAATCACTGATATTATGGTGATTTTGGCCCGGAGGGCCAAAGTAGAATTTCAGGGATTTTGGCCCGCAGGGCCAAGGAATTGAGGGATTTGGCCCGTTGGAGTAGGAACGATAGTCTAATCAACCTGACAATCCCTAACTCTCAGTACACATCGCTTTCTCGCTACTCCCATATATGGAACATGGTATATCATTATTTTGGTGCATTGCTGTATTCATTTTTCTTCATATCTTGATATCTGGTTCATGAAGCTTCGTTGTGTATGTAGGAAGTGAACTATATTTGAAATGTGAGTTGAAACAAAGTCATGTGTATGGCATTAAGGAATATTCTGAGTGGACTATTAAGACCTAATTTCTCTTTAAGGAATCTATAAAAATTCGAAAAGGCATATTCCCTATTTTCAAAATTTTCGCCTGCGGCGGGCATTTTGGGATTTTCAGGGAAATGCCATACCGGCTCGCGCCGGCATTTGCATAATTTGCAACTAGGCTGCGGCCTATAATACAGAATTCAGAATTGCAATCGTCAGAGTAATAAAACTCTACGTAATTATTATAATCGTGCCGCGCCAGTGCCGTCCGATCGCAAAATGACGATGATTACGATGACGATTAATTTCGCAAATGTCAGTATGTCACACAGTCACAGCTTACAGGCCTAGTGGAGATCTTTAGATCGACTAGCCTAATAACCACACCTGCACCTCTCGTCTAAGGTCTCTCGTCTTGCTCGAGACGAGTCAGAGTGAGCGAGAGTGCACCTAAATTCCAGAACCAGCCTGAAATAATACGATTCGATAGTGACACAGCTACCAGTACTGGAGAGTCAGAGTACCATCCGATCCCCACGCCAGACAGAGACACCCACACCAGACCATACCAGGTATAGTACAGTGAACAGTCGAGCGTGTCACTGCATTTGCCAGACCTCTTACGTCTTAGTTAGTTCAGTTGCGAAAGCGGTTGGTTCGCAAATTCTTGCAACTGAAACAGTTCGACACTGTCGGTGTTTAGCAGGTGGAGTATTGAGGATCATCTTTTCCCGGTGCGCTTTGTGTATCATTCGGGTTAATCTCCCTGTTTTTAAGGGGCAGGAAACTTCAAAATGCATCCGATGATAAAGAAAATGGATGATATGTACGAGTCCCTTAAGGACGAGATGGCTCAAATGCATGTCGACAAGGCAAAAATGGAAGAGGTGCGAAGTAGAGTACACGCATAAACAAAAGTATTTCTCTGAAAACCTTTGGATGTCACTCACTGCATTATTGGATATTTTGATATGGTGCCCACTTTAGCTGATTCTCGACTCGTCGACACGGCCAACTGCCGTTTTAGGGACCAGGTTTTACTCATCACTCTCTGCGGATATCGGTAACACGGTATTTTTTATTTTTGGGCAGGAAATTGAAACTCGCAAAAAGGAACTGGAGGCTTTGCGAGAGTCGATTCGGCTTGAATCCACCGCTTTGGGTGTGCACTCGAGCAAACCGACCTCTCCCGTTTGCAGTCTGCTTTGTACTTCTTTGTGGAGAAAATGAACCTGTTCGGAAAATAATGTCTTGATTTTACCAACTTAATATTTGTGAGTTTATGTATTTGGTGTCGGTTTGCAACTGGAGATGCACGCAAGAGTTCTGACATGCAACTCATATGCCGTTATACCCACAGAGGACGAACGCAAAGAGCTTAAACAAGAGAAGGGGGAATTTGAAGCCTTTCGCACCGAGGCTCTTTCTCAAATGGAGGCCATCCGGACCAAGCTTGAGGTACAAATTTAGCAGTCCTGTCAACTTGGTAACGTGTTCTTGTCGCCCACTTGTCGGCAGCGTTATGGCCGGGTTTTTCTACGGCAGGAAGTGTCGTAAATTTCATGCTGTAAGTTTGCCACTTTTCAAACTTGGAGGATTTGGAAGAATTCCTTTCCCAGCGTGACTCAAAAAAATTATGCGTGAGCAGGAGGACAAGCGCGAGTTCGAAGAGGCCCGTATCGAAGCCAAGACTGCCATCGAGACTGATAGGCGTGATCTTGCCGAGAAGATTCATCTGGTAGGCCAAAATCAGTTTTTGCTACATGCTTGGAGTTGGTTCTCTAAAGTTTTACGCGGAAAGACTGTTTATTTTCAGCCTTCCTTGTTAGAAATCTTATTTTTCAGTCTTAAGTGATTTTGTCTGACTTAGAGGGTTCTTACAAAATACTGAGTTCCAGTATCGTTGTGGGCACGATTCTTCGCCACTCGCTACAGTTTGAGGCGGAGAGCAACGAGAAGGAGCTGCAGCTGCAACAGCTGGCCGCTCAATTGGATGAGGAACGTTCCGAGTTCGAGAGTTACCGCGGCACGACTCAGGTAAAGCTTCTGACCTTCACGCCTGAAGGATGCTCCAGTAAGCGCTCTCGAAAGGTTTGAATTCTCTGAATTACACGCATCAAATAGCGGTTGGTTGAGTTCACAGTCTTTTAAAAAACACACACCCGGTATCAAGAAATACCCGTTTTAACACTTTTCCTTTTTCGACCAGCTCGAAAATTGAGTTGGGATATTTCGCATGAACTGTCGTGACTTCAAACAGTCCTCTGATTTGTGCTCTTCATTTATTCTCTCTTTATTTCACCCTTACCCAGTTCATAAAAAAGGGTCCGATGGCTATCCGAGCCAGAGCATTCAGAGACGTCCAGTACCGCAAACTCCACCAGTTCTTGAGAGGGGCTCAAGTTGTTGCTGCACATAATCTTTTGTACCTGAACTGACGTGATCTATGTTTGCACCCCGCAGAAACAAATTCAAACTAACCTGGATTCTAACGAAGTTGAGAGGAAGCGACTTCAAGAACAGACGGCCGCATTCGAGGTGATATCTCAATAGTCCGTCCTCAATATTTACTACGCTTTCCTTCCAAACAAAACTCTGGCTGAATACAATTATGTTGCGAGGATTTTGCAGACGTATCGCACAGAAAGACTGGAGGAGCTCCGCAATGAGCAAAAGACTTTCGACAGAGAACGTGAAGAGTTTGAGACACGCCGCACCACAACCCAGGTGACTATCGCTTACGCACATGGCAGATGTAGCTTGCTACGTATTCACTTTGAGTCTTGCTTTGTTTGCACTCATCACTCTTTTTATAACGTTGTATAAGGATTGCCCTGATGTCGATACCCTTGCAGCCAAGAAATAAGTCTGGTGAGATCGGTATTTGTGTCAGTTGGAGTTGACAGCGGAGCGTGAAACCTTGAACAAGAACGTGGCTGAATTTGAGAAGGAGAAGGAGGCCGAGAAGGTGAGAATCAAACGCATTCCCCAGGAACCCGCTTGTCTCGTTTTCCCGGCGACACTCATAGAGGCGGTCCTGTGGTTTGACTCGGAGACTTTCGTGTTTCTTACATTTACTCACTGTACCATCTGTTTTCAGGCAAGAATGGCTGCGGACTCTGCGAAACTTGAGGAGCGCGCTCAGGTTTATTCTCATCGAGCACATTTGCCTTCAGATCGCGCATCCCCTAGTGTGTGGTTCGTGCGCGGAAGAGAGGCCCCTCCTTCAAGAACACGAGACATTTTCTCTGAGATGCCTCCAATTAAGAAATTCACCCTCCTTTTCTTTCTGTGATGCAGGAATTGGAGAAACTTCAACAAGACCTTGTTACACAAAAGTGGCGCATCGTGCGCGAAAGGAGGTTGCATGACGATGAGCGCAAGCAGGTGCTTGTATCCTATGCGCATATCCTCGTAGCCTCTTTTTGCTCTATCTCACTTTTACCTTCGAGAACGATCGTTCCTGCCGCAGCTTCTTTTTCCACTTACGGCCAGGATAACTTGGAGTGGTCTTATCCCTTTTATTCTGTTGGCCCTCTGAAGATGTATTTTGTCCGAGCTTGCGGCAAAAGTAGAGCTCCTGCACTAAGACCTCTGTGATTAGACCGTTCCTCGTGAGTACCTCTCAGACGTCGTCAGGTTCTGTATGGTCTTTGGCTAACTTGTCAGTGAGTCGTTTCGGTTGGTCCGCCTGCATGCCTTAGAGAGTTTTAACAGCTTTGCGAGAGGAAGTTAATCTTGCAGGGGGCTCAAGGGTCCAATGTTACCCGACTATTGAATGACCGTTTATTTATTTATTTATTTTTCAACTTATGTGACTTGCAGTTGGCGCGACTGCTGCTTGGAATGGGTGAGAAGATCAGCACAAATGATTTGGCAGTGGCACAAAGTATTGCCGACGAAGCACCCCCTTCACCCCACTTCGATGATGAGGCAGCTATGCGGGCTGCTATTGAAGAAGAGCTGAAGTATGGCAAGTCACCGGCTTTCGGTCGGACTCCTATGACTGGTTGAACAGTTGCAGTTGGTGAATTACTCAGAGGTGTACAGTGCGACCAAGAAGAGTAAGCACACGTCGGCCAGCCCAGTCTTCTTGGTTCAAGGAAAAAAACAAGAAAACCAACGTTTTGTTGAGAGAACACAAATGTTATGGTTAGAGCGTCTTGCCTCCCGGGGTTCCTATGGGCTGATCCAAAGCGGGCTCTCCAGAAATGATTCAATTTTGTTTCTTGCTCGGTGAAAGTGAGAGAGGCTGAACAGTTTGTGCAAAAATAAGTGTTTGTGAGGCACTCACTGCAATTCCATTCTCAAGAATGTACTTGTAATGCTGTAAAACGGCAATCCATTTCGACAATTATTCTGGGTGCAAATGTGCGGGAAATTGTCCAAGCATGAAATACTGATATATAATTGTTGTGACATGTCCGTGTGTTCCCTTGTAAGAATACGGAGGGGCAGCTGATAAGGTCTACTATACGGTATTTGAATGGGATGGTGAAGTGATGTATGTGAAGTGCATATAAGGGTATGCGTATGTATAGGAATTAAAAGTGTCGAAGTGTCCTTAAAAGTGTCAAGTGTCCTTAAAAGGGCCCGACCCTTTTAAGGACATGTCCCTATATTGGCCCTTTTTTGCCGCACTACCTCCCCTTGGGCGGCTGCCCTCGCAATGGCCTTCTCCCTCTACTCTTCAGGCAAGCATTCAAAGGCCTGGTCTCTCAGGGCCTTCTCCTTAAACAGAGTCTGAACCACCATCTCAGGTGCCAAAGCATGGTCTTCAACTGTCGCCACAACCTTCCCCTTCTCCGCTGCCTTGGCTTCACGCTATTTATGTTACTTCTTGGCCTCCTTCTGTTTCTTCTTGAGACTTCGCCGGCCTCTACTCCGCCACCCGCCGCTGCTCCTATCACTGCAGGTGTAGCGTCTGCTGCCGCGCACTGGTGACAATGACTCATCGCCGGACGATCTAGTACTGCTGGGTTTTTCTGGGATCCCTGGTGGGGTTACCAGGCCACTTTTGGGTACTTCCACCAGTGGCTGCGGCTGCTCTAGTGGGACTGAGGGTAACTGTGCTAGGACAACATATTGTGTCATGCGCGGATGACTCAGCAG
This sequence comes from Cymbomonas tetramitiformis, assembly GCA_001247695.2. NCBI lineage: Eukaryota > Viridiplantae > Chlorophyta > Pyramimonadophyceae > Pyramimonadales > Pyramimonadaceae > Cymbomonas > Cymbomonas tetramitiformis. Next base: position 4,797 of record LGRX02032402.1, on the reverse strand, counting down.
TGTCATACATGCTAGCAGTGCCATACGCGCCTTACGATATTAGCTCGAGACCCCTGTTGAGGAAAAGACCCCCCTTAGTGGGAGTACACAGTACTAGTGTACGGTGTAAGAAGGTGTCATAGTGAAGCACTGACACCTCATACTGCATGATACTGTAGTAGAAGCATCTGATAGGTTAATGGGACTTGGCCATGCTGACTAGGATTAACTCAGGGAGTTGAGTGAATAAGTAATGGCCAAGGCCAAAGAAACAGTTGAGTTCCCAAGAGTAAAGACAAGCCGATATGGCAAAAGATATAACCTAATTCTTATATTCAAGTATATGCATTGAGTCTGGACATAGATCCTAAGAACCAGCATAGTTTGGTTAGCATCAAATGAGATATAGAGCATAATATAGAACCTTGCACTATATCTTATCCACAAGTAGTTTCACAGTGACTGTTAAGTAGAGGGTTTGGTACTGCCTCCTACAAAATGGTATCAGTGTGCTACGCACCACCACCACCACCACCGCTTCCACAAAATTTTTTACTTTCGAATTATGACTTTTCCGACGACTTTATACCGTGACTTCGGCTTCAATGTTATTTGAAATCTGCCAGTGTGTGTTACGCCTTCCCTGACGCGACTTCAGTTACGGCTTTTATCGGCTCACTGGCTTGTGATACCCACATAAATTATCTTTTATTTGCTTGCAAAAGCGAATTTCTTCTTCGACGCGTTGTGCAGTTGTAGTTCATATTGGATTCTAGAAATCGGGCGCTTTTAGGGCCTAGAAGCGCCCACCGGCAGTGCTCTTGGCGTCCTGCCAAGGATGCAGTGCTTTCGAGCTCGTGTGTCGCCATGGTGCTTGAGCCAGCGCGAGTTGCCTTAGAATTATCAATTGAAACGAAGTTTTCTTTGGCGCGTTGATCTGGAGATTTGGAATTTCGCGCTCCTCCTGTACGAGGGCCCCAGAGTGGCACGATTACAAAAGTGTGCCACAAGTGCGGTATTGGGACCTCTGGTAGTCGTCGTGTGTATCGAATCTGAGAATGCGACTTCCAACTCCTGAGCTAATTTTATGAATGCGGACAAATTCCAGCTCGGCGTGCTGTTTGGCAATGATTAATTTTCGACTTAGCACACGCCGGTGGCAGAGTAAGGCAGCCTGCCTACTTTGAAACGTTGATGTCGTTGCGTTAGCAGTTCTACGTGCGTTCTGCACCTGCGGCTCGTGGATTTGCCGCGCAAATTGTGTCAGGAATTCTTATTTTTACTTGGGTCCTGGTTTGAGATTGTTTGGAATTCTACCTCTGGCACTAGCTTCGTGTTAGCGCTCTGACGCGCACTGGTCGACGGCTCAGCGTTTTTCTTGCTCGTTGACAACTTTACGCCGTTAATTCTTCTTGGGAATTGTGGCGGTTGGTTAGTGTTTTCCGCGGGGTCTTCATCTGCCCTTTGCTCTGCGATTGGAATGAATGCGCAGCGTTCTTCTTTGGCTCGTCTGGTTGGAGATTGGCGTGATGCAACTTCAAATTAGCGCTATTCCGCTGGCGTGCGTGTTCTTCGTCAGGTGTCTTTGCGACTACGTGCGATTACACAAATTTATGTTGTAGAGTTCGAAAATGTTCTTCAATTTGGCAGATGCAGCTTGCTTGCGTTGCCCTTAGCGCTACAATGCTCCGGCGCTCTTAACAGTGGCTAACCCTAAGTGGAATCGCGTTGTGGCGTTGCTTTGCCTTCTGTGGCCTCATCGTTGACCGGAGTTGCTGGATTTATTTTCGTCTCGGATCTTCGAGTGTGTTGGAAAGCTTTTGCTGGAATTTGGTGCATCAGTTGGTTGTCTCCTCTTGGGCCTAGCTTCTGCGCCTTCGCTTTTCTTCTCTCGTACTTTTATCACTTGCGGCGGAAGCTAGCGAATCTTCCTCGGTTGATTTGTGTGCTTCTCCACCTACGTTTGGCGCTCCTGGGTTGGCGGGATTGCACTTGCGGCTTGAGCTTGAGGCTCTTCGCTTGTGCTCGCTTGGCAGCTCCGACGGCATGGCGCTTCCAGATCCTGGCATGACAGCGGGGGGGGAGGAGCTGCGAGATACAGTGCTGGATGCCAGGAATAGGTCTTTTGTGTTCGCGCGAGACGTCCACGAGGCGCAGCACAGTGCACCACAGGCGGCGGTGCGGCTCGGTGCGTCCGCGGCGGCGCTGCATAGGGCGCCACCAGCAGCGGCGCGGCACTTGGCGCTTCCAGCAGCGGCGCGTCACAGTGCGCCACCAGCGGCGGCGCGGCACTACTATGGCCAAGGCCAAGCACTGGGAGTCAGTTCGCGATCTCCAACAACACAGTGGGAGGCAGAGCCGGAGGTGGCACGCGGCTTGCGGCATCCCACGCATGGCTCGCGACAGCGGGTATGGCTAGCGCGCGGTGCAGAGCTTGCGACGAGTGGGTCGCTAAGGCAAGCCCCGCCAGCTACTGCCGCGGGGCCGGCAGCAGATAGCTCGCGACACCGACAACGAGAGCACTTATCGCATAACGCACAGTTAGCAGCACGCATCCCACGCGTGGCCATGCCCCTCGCGCTCAGCACGCGGTGCCCAGCGCTCCGCGTGGATTTGCAAGCCTCGACGCTCTGCAAAGACGCGCCGGCACCCAAGGCCGACCACGACATAGCATGGACCTATCTGGACCTCCTGTATGCAGACGGTAGTTGGTGCCCCCCAGAGCCGCAGAAGCACGATGCGCAGCGACCGGCGCATGACGCACAGTTGCTTGCCCCACCAATGCATGGTGTGGAGCGGGCAGCGTGGGGCATGACCTGGACTTACGAGGACCTCCTCTATGCGGGCGGTAGTTGGTGCCCCCCGGAGCCACCGAAGCGCGATGGGCAGCGACTGGTGCGTAGCGCGTCGCTGCCAGTCCCACCAGCGCAGGGTTCGGAACAGGCAGCACTCGACGAGCCGCAACTAGCGAGTAGCGCAGAGCTTCCAGCGTCATCAGCATATAATGCAGAGCGGAGGATGACTAAGACGCCGCCCAGAGAATGCGCGCGACAGCAACCCCAGACTCGGCCGCTGGAGCGCATACGGCCACCTAGTGGCGTCGCTGGGGAGCGGGAAGCGCACCCTTCTCGGCGGGGCGCCAAGAAGCGGAGGCATATGCAGCGATCGCGGGAGACGAGTAGGAAGCGTGGTGCCCGGGGCATGCGAGGCTCAGCACCTACGAGGCGAGGTAATCGTGGGGGTTCACATAGCATCCGAGGCGGGAGATCAGGAGGTCGCATCGTGGTGTTCAAGCCGAACGAGGGGGCCTGCGAGGCATATCGAGTGGGCACTCGTGATGCTTCCCTTGGATCCGAAAGAGAGCGTCCAGGCGTGGACCGCTTTTCTTTTGGGGGGGAAGAGAGCGCGCCGCGGGTGGCACACGATGACCACCGCGAGCACGCCGAGCGCACCGCCACGAGGCAGCCGGATAGATGGCCGCTGTCTCGGGCCGCGTGATGCGCAGCTGCCCCACCAGGCACGCCATACTCATGGTGCCTAGGGGTGGCGCGCAGCGTGTGCACGGCGACCGGGCGCCATCGAGGCTCTTCGGAGAGGAGATGAGCGGGCCTGGGAGCGTCACACCGCACACGCGTGCCCCGGCGACGAGCGCGGAGCGCAGCACCCACGTGAGGGTCGCTGCTGAGGCCTGTGTGGCCGACGCTCCGGGCGAGATGGCGCCCAGCGATGGGACGCCTCGCCACACGCAGACAAGGGGCGCCGCCCTTGTGCTCGTGTCGCTACAGGGTGAGCACGAGAGGTGCTCGCCCGCGCCCTTCCCACGGCGCCAGGAGAAAGCGTCCAGGCGTGGACCGCTTTTCTTTTGGGGGGGGAGAGAGCGCGCCGCGGGTGGCACACGATGACCACCGCGAGCGCGCCGAGCGCACCGCCACGAGGCAGCCGGATAGATGACCGCTGTCTCGGGCCGCGTGACGCGCAGCTGCCCCACCAGGCACGCCATACTCATGGTGCTTAGGGGTGGCGCGCAGCGTGTGCACGGCGACCGGGCGCCATCGAGGCTCTTCGGAGCTCACATCGAGGCTCGGGCGCCATCGAGGCTCTTGGGAGCGTCACACCGCACACGCGTGCCCCGGCGACGAGCGCGGAGCGCAGCACCCACGTGAGGGTCGCTGCTGAGGCCTGTGTGGCGACGCTCCGGGCGAGATTTGGCGCCCAGCGATGGGACGCTTCGCCACACGCAGACAAGGGGCGCCGCCCTTGTGCTCGTGTCGCTACAGGGTGAGCACGAGAGGTGCTCGCCCGCGCCCTTCCCTTGGATCCGAGAGAAAGCGTCCAGGCGTGGACCGCTTTGCCTTTGGGGGGGAAGAGAGCGCGCCGCGGGTGGCACACGATGACCACCGCGAGCGCGCCGCGCGCACCGCCACGGGGCAGCCGGATAGATGGCCGCTGTCTCGGGCCGCGTGACGCGCAGCTGCCCCACAAGGCACGCCATACTCATGGTGCCTAGGGGTGGCGCGCAGCGTGTGCACGGCGACCGGGCGCCATCGAGGCTCTTCGGAGAGGAGATGAGCGGGCCTGGGAGCGTCACACCGCACACGCGTGCCCCGGCGACGAGCGCGGGGCGCAGCACCCACGTGAGGGTCGCTGCTGAGGCCTGTGTGGCCGACGCTCCGGGCGAGATGGCGCCCAGCGATGGGACGCATCGCCACACGCAGACAAGGGGCGCCGCCCTTGTGCTCATGTCGCTACAGGGTGAGCACGAGAGGTGCTCGCCCGCGCCCTTCCCCACGGCGCCAGGAGAAAGCGTCCAGGCGTGGA
>LGRX02032401.1:0-14466 GCA_001247695.2 Cymbomonas tetramitiformis | reverse complement strand
CAGGATTGAGGGATGATGCGCAGTGAAGAGGGCCCCCCTGCAGGATTGAGGGATGATGCGCCGTGGCGAAGCGCCCCGTCGCCCAGAGAGAAATGCACGCGCCCTCGAGATGACAGGGGAGGGGAGCAACAACACCACATGCGCTCGAGATGACAGGGGAGTGGAGCAACAACACCACATGCGCTCGAGATGACAGGGAGGGGAGCAACAACCCCACATGCGCTGAGATGACAGGGGAGTGGAGCAACAACACCACATGCGCTCGAGATGACAGGGGAGGGGAGCAACAACACCACATGCGCTCGAGATGGTGGATGGGGCCGGGGCAGGAGGAGGACTGAGTCACCTGAACTCTGGGCTGTGCGGGCCCGGGCCCCAATCTCGCCCTGGGGACCCTCGACGCGGGCCACCACGCGGTGGACTTCGTCCATTGCGATCTCCCCACCCACCGGGGCGTCCGTGGCGATCCCAGCTCCCGCCACCCCGATCTCCCCATCCCCCGCCGCCCCGATCCCCTTGCCAGCCTCTATCTTGCCTTTCTCCCCAACTGCCAGTGCCATGCTCCCAGCCACCACTATCCCTTTCCCAGTTTCTTCCACCATCCCAGTGGTCACGGCGCGCGCCTCCTCCCCACTCATCCTGGTCCCAGCCCTTGTGCCTCCCTTCTTCTCCCTGCTCTTCCCCACCCACCCCGCCCCTGCCGAGGCCCATTCCAGTTACGGTCAAACTCCTGCCTCCCGTTCCAGCCCGTACCACTGCCACCACCTTTACCATCCCTGCCATCTCTACCGCCTCTGCCATCTCTGCTTGCCCGATCCCCCTTGCCTCTATCCCAGCTCCCCTCCCCACTACCACCCCGCCACCCTGCCTGATTGCGCCTGTCGTTGCGAGCTCCATCGCGCTGTGGGCCATGGTACTGGTCACCGGGGTGATTCCAGCTCGCCCAGTCGCGCTCTCCAGCATGATCCGCTTCTTCCGGTGAGGGAGGCGCGCCGCCGGGGATGGGCTCACGCCTCGAGGGCCAAGCACTGTCGCGCCCCGGCGGGCCCCGACCTGGTGGCCCCGAGGCTGCAGGAGGACCCCCCGCAGGAGCGCCAGTAGACTCCGGAGCCTTCACTGGTGGCTCTGGCTCACTCGGTGGCGCGTCCGCTCTGCTGGCAAGGCCCACAGGACCCTCTCAGCAACTTGCCCACACGGAGCAGGCGAGTGCACACACACACACATTGGAAACCGAGTCACACAGACTGCATCAGAATTCAGAAGCTATTGGCTGCAACCGGATACCCCCTCACTTGCAACACCTCAGGTGCCCGAACCCACTACAGATGCCCATAGCCACATCATGCCCATGCTGCCTCCCTCACGATGCCACAGAGCTGTGTGCGTGTATGCTTATCCTTGGACCGACTCCTTTGGCACACCGTAGCCACAGAAGACCGGCTGCATTATGTACCCATGCCGGGGATCAAAGGATTCAAGCACACATTTTGGGACACTTATCCGGATTCTCCAGAGCTCACTAGTGAAGAATGGGACCCCCTAAGCCTTGCTGAGCCACCAGAGCCCATCTGCATCCGCACCGCCGGCGCACTGCTGCCGTGTGCCTGAAGCCGGTTCATCCCTGCCCCCTGAGCTGCGCGAGCCATATCTCTACCACCAAGCCTACGCTCAGGTGTGTGAGGGTGTGTGTGTGCGGGAGTGCGATGCCACTCCACTGCGGGTGTGCAGCAAGAGAGGCAGAGAACCTTTGCCGAGCAACACCCTGCCGGGGAGGGCATGGTCAAATTTGAGGGTGCACGCTGGGAAGCAGAGCGGACAATAGGGAGATGGGCGACACGACAGGCGGGGGACGCACTCCCATCTGCTTCTCCGCCTGCTCAAAGAAAGATCGTTCTCTTTCGGCAGCTTCTGAGTTGCCGCCTCGCTGCTCTGCTCACTGGGGCAAGCTGCAGGCACCGGAGGGGGGTCAGCGTGGAGAGTGCTCGGCGACGACCCCGGCGGGCCTGCGGGCGGGCTATGTGAGGCCCGCCTCTGAGACCTCTCCTGAGGCGAGCGAGGGCTCGAAGGACGGCGTGGATGAGGAGAGGCCTCAGGAGAAGCTGGCGTCACTCGGTCCGGCTGGGCAGGTTCCACAGCTGGCGATGCCCATCCCGCAACAAGCCCACCCACTGAGCTTGTAGCTGCTAAACATGGGTACACTGCTAAAAAGCCGCGAGTGAAGCACAGTGCACTCCTCTCTCCAGTCGGTGGGACCTCGAACCCCCACGTGACGACTCCAAACCCCTCGCTCCCGAGACAGGTTCAGCCTTGCTGAGCACGCCGGTCACCCTGACTAACTGGCGAGCCACCGGGAAGGCCTACTGCCCTCCCCCCGGCTCACCGAGGTGTTTTTTTTTAACGTTCCCTCGATAGACATCCCCTCTTGTTGCGCAAAACCTCCGATCAGGGTGAAGCCGAGGGCGATTCAGATGCCCAGAAGTATCTCATAGGACATTTTCCCAGCGAAAGAAACGTCGTGTCTTAGGCAGTCGACGGTTGGACATGGTGCTTTTGCCGTCGTTGGGATCGTCGGATCTCCCCAGAAGTACAGCAGTGTGAACGGTCAGGGCAGCCAAACGAGCACAAAGGAAGAGTGTTTTCAACTCACCAGGTTCCACTCCTGGGGGACGCTCAGACTTTGGACTGTCTGGAGGTGGCGGCCCAACGGGAGGTTTGGGGGTGGCGGAGGGGGGTGGGCTGGGGGCTGCGGTGGGGGCTGCGGCGGAGGCTGTGGTGGGGGCTGTGGAGTGCTGTGCGGAGCTGCACGAACACCCCACCAGTCACGCGTGATGGATGAACCCCAGGCCGTGGGAAACCTGAAACTCCTCGAGAAAGCCGCAGGATGAGCAAACGGGGAGGGGCGGCAGAGGGGCCTATGCGAACGAATAAAGACCTTCGCACCTGCTGCACGCAACGAAGTCCTTCCGGCCAAAGCTTGCTGCAGGGGAAAGAAGTCGGCATGTTCACGCTGAGGCGCAACTCTGGTGTTACATACCAGAATTTTATGCGATTCAAAATACCTGCAAGAGATCCACGATTCCCCGAGGGCCCGTCAGTAGCCGTAATACAGAGGACCTCAAATACAAAAAAAAAAACCCAAAGACTGCTCAGACTCTTCCCTCATCAGACCTGTGCATTTCCCGTGAAGCTCAGGAAAGCTCACAGACCACTGTCTAAAGGACTTGATGAAAAAGTTAGCAAAACCTTCCCCGAGACTCCCAACGCAACGAGGCAACCTTAGACACGGCGACCGCGACAGCCTCGACTTTGGATCGCGTCTCAAAGGCTGGGCAAAATCTGCCCACGAATTTTCGGGGATAAAACACAAGAGCACAACTGACAGGAATGGGTGGGAAGAAAAGCACAGAGCCCGGTCTGGCGGATCATCAAACATTAATAAACCAAATCATTTTTTCCGGGGAAAGTGGCTCTCCATGGACGGGGAGAAGGCCCATTCAAACGTGATCAGAAGTTTTAAATGTAGGCTTCGATCCCGGTCACTTTGCGGAGAAAGTTGCAAACGATTCAGGAAGCCAACGGGCAGCGCTGCGAGGTTAAGGCAGTGCTGAAAGCATGTGTGACAACGGTGCTTCAATGAGGAGACCTCGCTCGCTTCCTAGCATACCATAAGGGACAAACAGAAGAGAGGCGGTCGCACCCTGCATTACACCAGCCCCGAAGCTGCTGCAGGGGGTAAGGCCCTTGGTGTTTACCCTGCAAAAAAAGTAGCGCATAATCAGCAAGCGTGGCCTTGCTGCTAGCACAAGGAAACTGCTCACAAAAGAAAAAGAGGACTAAAGCCAAAATGAAATACAGGCGAAGGTAGTTCGAGATACCTGCAGGTCTTGAAAGTACCAGCAATAGTCCGTCTCAGAGTTGACCGCACCTGAATAAGGCATTCGAGTTAACCGCACAGTGGAGAAAGCTGATAGGACGCGCTGCGATCATGAGTTTTCCGGAATGGAAGTAGAAGGATAACGGTTGTGCGAGTACTATCATATGAGCAATATCACTTGGAAGAACATACAGAACAAGCCGCCTTTTCCCCTTTCCGCGTGCTCATCGAACACGGCGCGTTCAAGTCAAGCGTTGATAGGTCTTCAAGTTTTTGGCGCAGCATAGTTAGGTGCGTTTTGCAAGATATTTTCACTGTAACGCCAAGGTCTTCAAGTTTTTTGCGCAGCATAGTTAAGTGCATTTTGCAGGATATTTTCACTGTAACGCCGAGCAGGCGAACAGTCTAAGTTTACCCTCATCCTGCAGAGGTACTTGTGCAGACGGAGCATGGCCTGAGGAAAGAGAAGGATGAAAGAACAATACCTTGAGGAGGTGCCGGGGCTTGAGGAGTTGGGTATGGAGCACGTGGAAGCTGTGCGAGGGGAGGAGGCTGAGGATGGGGTGCACGTGGGTGGTACGCCGAGTGTGGTGGATGATGAGGGTAAGTGGGCCCTGGTGGGCCGTGCCCTGAGGGGGGACCTCTGCAAACAGAACACAAAACAAATACAAAAAGAAATATTCAATCGTCGTATATTGCTGTTGAAACCCATATGTCGTTCAGATTTCAGATGACAGTTCCGTTGGAAAGTCACAAACGATTCTACTGATAGTTGATTCGCTCGGCCAAACCACTATTGGGCGAGAGCAGGTTTAACGCAAACAAGGTCCGAGGTATTGTGCGGATAGTGGCTGTGTGTCTCCTGGAATAATTGAACACCAGACACCTACGAAACTTTTGAAAGGTATTGCACGAACGCCGTATCGGTCGTCAAGGCAAGGTTTACGTTTCACCATTCGACGGACGGTATTGAAAGCACTTTTACGGTGCGAAGCAGGCAAGGCTGATAGGGGATAGGGAACAGAGCCGCAGCGAGAGAGAGCGTGTGTGTATGTGTGTACGCGAGCTTGTGTGTGCGCCCACGTGTAAGTTCCCGAATGTCGGAACGCGTTTTCAGTCACCAAGATATCTGGTCGGTATTCAAGATCGCTTAAACATCACAAGTCAGGATAGCAATAGCAATATTGTGCAAGTCACAAATCTGTGTAAGCGCAGCGCTACTTTGATACTCCTGCAAATTTCAGGAGAAAGTTTTTGACTGTCGGACACCAACATATCGCCCTGTGCATACTTTCACACAAAATACAAACCTGAGACCGTTAAGTGCTCACCTGTCATGGCGTCCATCCCAAGTCTGATGATAGTTGTCCTGATTGTAAGGGTTAGTCCTCCCAGACATAGTGATGACGTTAGTGTTATCCAATTCGCTAAAGTAGACGTTGAAAAAGAGCGGAACTCTCTCTCTCTCTCTCTCGAACACGACCTAGTTTCCACGGAATTTTCTAGCGAAGTCTTCCATGGCAACGGTGGTGCAAATAAAACATTATTTCATTTGATACGTTGTTGATTTTCATCACGATTATTCGGAAAGTCGCTGAACATAAATGACTAAAACAATGAATGGTGTTATTGCAGGCGAAATTTCTACTGAAAGTTGATAGTTCTCATCTATGAACGCGATCTCACGTCAGGAACTCGATTCCTCTCACGACAGACGACATAAAACAGACTGAGACTCGTCGACGTCGAGGCTGGTCAGCTGGAGACAGGCACTGACGTGACACCAATCCATACGATAGATCGGCCCTGAACTGCAGACTGAGACTCGAGAGTCCCATTCAGGAGACTCTCTACTAAAAAAGTGCCCCCATGCTGGAAAATTATCTAATCATCCTCACGGGGAAGCCGATTTCCCCCCCACTGTATGGGGGCCTGCTTCTCCTTGCGTCACCCCTCACTGTGTGTGGCATGTGTCACCCGTGACCGTGTCCCCGTCACGTTAGCCTTCTCTATTTAGACAGTCCGTATGTCTGTCTCTCCAGTTTATGCTATCACATTCCGAGCACCCGTCACTGTGTTTTCTCTGACTGGATTGTATATATATATACCTTATATATATATCCCGATATCACCTTTTCTATCAGGTTATCGACCCACATCACGCTTGGTGGTGTTCGGTTTGGCTGGACTCGCTTTGGCTTATCGTCAATTCTACAAATTCCCTCTTACTTCCTTCGGACTTACTTCGGTTTGAGTGCAACTGCCTCATCCCAACTTCCTTGTCCAACTTCGTGTGTTGCCTGCCGTCTGTGATTGGTTTTACACGATCTCCCTCGGCCAAAATTCCCTCTTTCCCTCTTGTTCCTTCACCCTGGCCGGCTACTTCCTTCGGCGTCCTTCAACACTCTGGCCAGCAGCGCCTCTGCTGCCGGAAAACTGACTTACCTTACGGCATTTTTGACGTGACCGCCGTGTTCCTCGTCAAAAACTGACCCAATTTGACCCCTACATCGTCCGATTCCGTTAATTTTACGAGAAGTTACGTTATCACCATCAACCCAGACGTCCACTCAACTTTCTGACCGGCAGCACCCCTTCTGGCGGGAATACGAGTTACCGTACGACGTTTTTGACTTGACCTCCGTCTTCATCGTCAAATTTCACCCCAATTTAACTTCTCTGCTGGAAACAGCAGCTCAGGCAGTGGGGACCCGCTGCCGACGGTGAAACAACGGATCACTAAACTCGGATATACGAACGATATATACCCGAGATGAGTGACACAGGCTGACCACCGAAGATGACATACAGGAATGACACTACGGACTGTACGAACTAGTCGTAGCGTCAATTCCAGCACACCACCTCATCTGAGGTGGACCAGCTAGTGACACTCACCACCCTAGCTACTAGAGTTTACAGAGAATGTAAAGAAATGTCAACTCTAGGAAGCTAGCCAAAGTCACAGGTGGCAAGATGAATGTACAGGCTAGCAAAATGATACTGCTAAGCCTAGGAAACTGCTAGTACCAATTCGGTCTGCTAAGATCAATTCTCTGCCAGCTAGTGGTGGGTGAACCCACAATCCTCGCCTGTCTGCATGTGATGGAGAATGTAAAAAAATAAGTCTGCCTGTCGGTTTAGCTTTTAGCTTGCTGCGAACTGAAAAGGCCTCTTGCCTGTAAATTGTTCGTCTTAATTGTGAAAAGCTGCCCGCAAGTGGTGAGACATAAAACAGCATCCTTCAGCCCAAAACTACAGCAAGTGGTGGAGAATTCAAAAGGGAACACCGCCTGTCTGTTTAAAGAAATCAATAGAAGCCATCACCAGAATCGTAACTAGCATCATCCTCATAATAAGAATCTTCATCATAAAATTCTGCACCACCAGTTTCAACGGAATCGTGGGCTCCTGCCTCCCAGGCAGCCCACTCCTCTGCGGTGTAGACATCCTCGTCGCTCATTGCAGGCTCACCCTCAAAAGAAACTGTGCCCACATGAAACTCGCTCTGCGGTAAAAATTCCTCCCCAAGTGGGGGCTCCAAAACTCCGCCATAAGATCCTCCTTGAAAACCTGTGTCCAGAGAATAATCTTGTTCCAATTGATCGGACGAAAAATGCGGAGCGGCCAAGTGGCCATCTTGCTCCTCTTCCTCCTCACAACTGTCGCTGGAATCATCGAAATACCCAAGTGGGTACTCCGATTCATCCTCATCCTCACTAGATAAACACTCCTCGAAATCGCGGCTCAACCCAGAGCCCATATAGGAAGGCGCAATTGGAGGGGCATGAACGTAATGAACTTCTGTCCTTACAGGAGGGGCCTGTTGGACAGTGTCTCTTGCCCTAGTGGCACTAGGGAAGGGTCGAGTGGTGGTAACTTGTGTTGAAATTGATCGCGAATTCAGGATAGCCATGCCATTGCCAACTCCTGTCTCACAAAGCGCAGCACGAAAACTCTCGGATTCTACGGTTGATTGCTCAACGCACTGGGCACCACCAACCTGTGCGCCAGTCTCTGAAACAACAATGTGTAAAGAAATCGGCTGAATGGGCTCCGATGAAACAGGCGAGGATTCCGCGCAACGAAAATGCGAAAGGGAGCGTGCCATAGAGCTGCATAATGATAACAGTTGAGAACGCTTGAGAGTCGAGACCCTCTCCATACTAGCATCAATAGTCGCCAAAAGAGCCATAAGCTCCTCACTCGAAGAAATCTGCTGTGAATCCATCGAAGAAAACGAGATCTAACAATGAAATAACGTAACAAAAATCGTAGGAGTCCACCCCGTCGAAATTACCCAAAGCCGTAAGCAGCCGCCTCCAGAAAATACGCAGAATTTGCTCTAAAGCGTCCCACAAGGCGTGGAGACGCTTAACCGAAAGATAGGGCGGAAATAAAATAAAATTCTACGATAAAATTCAGTTCACGCGAACGTGAGAGGGACCATAACCTGCTGGAAACAGCAGCTCAGGCAGTGGGGACCCGCTGCCGACGGTGAAACAACGGATCACTAAACTCGGATATACGAACGATATATACCCGAGATGAGTGACACAGGCTGACCACCGAAGATGACATACAGGAATGACACTAGACTGTACGAACTAGTCGTAGCGTCAATTCCAGCATTCTCCATCGCTTGATTTGGTTAATTTTTCGAGGAGTTACCTTTCACCCACGAAACCCTATCGACGCGCCTTCCAGATTTTGCAGCCGCAGAGACGATCATGGCCTCGCTACGCCAGCGTGCGCGCATGGCCGCAGTTCGGTCTGCACTTGAACAGCACTGGACTTGCTTCGACGACAACATCTTCCCTTTGACTGTGGTCCGGTGGTGCCTGGTGGTGCTTACACACCAAGCACCAAACTCGAGTCCATCGCGTTCGCCATCAACAACGAGTGCTTTGACTCCTTCGACTTCGTCCCTCCACTCCCTTCGCCCTCGCCTTGCACCCCACCTCTTCACCATCTAGTGGTGTGTGGTGATGTTGCCACGCCCACTTCGCCCCTCACCATCGTTCCTTTCGAGCCATTCCCAATGCGCTCAGTCGCGCCCCCTTACCGCATTTTTCACCTTCCACCTCCCCAACCCCTTCTCATCGACGCATTCGCTCTAGTGGTGCCAGGCTACTTTTGGCTTTGGCACCGCACAAGAGTTGGTTGATTCGTCGTCTGGATGCCCCTCGACATCTTCGAGGAGACCGCCGCCACCACTTAGTGAATACGCGGCCACATCGCAACCGACATGTTGAGTGAACTAGTCTAGACCTTAGCCGCAATTATCTTGCAGAGTGACACCGCATCTTGCCAACTGTTAGCTAGCTGCAATGGTCCCTTGAACTCTGACATTAAGTGACATTGGGTTTAGGCTTTAGGGTTTGCTTGCTCTGGGATTGCCACTCACACCTTCGGGGTGAGGTGGTGTCACGGGGAAGCCGATTTCCCCCCCACTGTATGGGGGCCTGCTTCTCCTTGCGTCACCCCTCACTGTGTGTGGCATGTGTCACCCGTGACCGTGTCCCCGTCACGTTAGCCTTCTCTATTTAGACAGTCCGTATGTCTGTCTCTCCAGTTTATGCTATCACATTCCGAGCACCCGTCACTGTGTTTTCTCTGACTGGATTGTATATATATATACCTTATATATATATATATATATCCCGATATCACCTTTTCTATCACATCCTGAAAACTCGCGGGAAGGGGGGTCACACTGAGAAATAAACGCGGTAAACTGGTGGTAAAATGTGGTAAACTGGTGGTAAAATATGGTAAATTGGTGTTTTACCACCATTATACTAATAGTGGCGATATAAATCCCGTGGGTAATTTCCTATTGGCAGTTGGCGTTTTTGTTACCACGATTTTACCACATTTACTTATAGCGCGGTAATTATATATTATTGTTTACCATTGCTGTATATAATTTACCATGGTACCCCCCTATGACCGGTAAATTGACCCCCAATGGTAAAATTACCACATATGACCGGTAAATTGACCCCCAATGGTAAAATTACCACATATGACCGGTAAATTTACCACGGTATGACCACGGGTGGACACGTGGCAGGCATGATGCACTGTGATGCGGACACGTGTGCAAGATTAGTGCACGTGGCAATCAGGCATAGAATGTTAGATAACTGTTTCCGGATATGCTAGGTAGGTATATACGTGGCTTGGCAAGTCCCGGCCCCGTCCTGGGTTTTGCAAGTAAGGTCACACTAGAAGCAATACGAAGGAGAAAGGAAGGAAGGACGCATGCTGCTGGTTTCTAGCTTGCCGTTGCTAAGGTCTTGAGCATCGTGCAGATTTCATTCCTGGCCAAAGGTAGATGGCGTGGAGGGGGATTTTAAATCCCGGAGGGCGGTGGCAGATACACTTGGTCTCAAGGCGTGACGCCGGCATCAGCAGGGTATGTTTGGCATCCTCGTTCAAGACAAAGACGGCACGGCTGTTCATGCGCGCGTTTTTGATAGTCGGGTATGCCGTCACCATGGCTAGACGGCACACAGCGCAATGTGTGGCCGGGTCCCAGATCAGATAGTAAGCTTCCACGCGGCCGTATTCAAATGCATCGGCTTCAGAGGATGCTAAGGCTACGTTGTAGGAGATTCTGGTTACTGCCCTGGTGTACATCGTGGATGTGAAGTCCTCGTCGCCGTGCCGCATTCGTGGAAAACATAGGACGTCCAAGGCGTCCCGTTCTAGCTCGTATCGCTCACCGTGCATGGCACGCAAGGAAGCCGCCAAACCCGGCAGCAGCCTTCCTTCCGCATCGGCGCTTAGCGCGGATACCGCCACGCCACCGCGGATGATGTGATGACCGACATCCATGAAGTGACACGCGAGCCCCGGGTCATCGCGGAAACCCGGGCCGTCCTCTTTCACCGAGTGCGCGACATAGTCTGGAAGGAACCGGATCCCGGGGTACAAGTGGGCCATGTCATCTACACGGTCTTTCAGCAAGTAGGCGTTACCGATGCATGAATCGATGGCCTTCCCCCCACCGGCTCCGGCACCACCCCCTTCGCCTCCCCCAACAGGCGCTCCACCCATAGCTCGATGTTGGAGCTGACAACGCCTACCTTCTCCTCTTGCTTGCACAAGTGTACCACGGCTAGGCGTAGATTCAGCGTCAGCATGTTCATAGGGCACTCGTTCTCAATAATGACAGCGAACTCCCTCATACGCAGCTCCGCTTGTGCGCGAGCCTCTGCGCGGTCTTCGATTGTGCCGGCGCACACCTGCCGGATGAAATATATCACAGCCTCCCTCAGCTTCCACCAAGCCCTGTCCAACTCTCGGTTGAGACTCTCCAGGACGTCCATGAATACCAGCGGGCTGAATATCAAAATGAAGTTGAGCCAGTCCTCCATAGTGTAGTTCCCTGCAAACAAACCAAGCGTTCCGGGCGACATCAGCATGCATGCACCGTTCAATCAATGGTCGACCCATACAACGGGCCGGCCCATGCACACAATGCACGTAGATCTCGCATGCATGGGAAGAACAGCTTTCCTGCAATCATGCCTGCCAGCACACCTACCTGCATATTGCACCACGTCCTGGTACTCACGGTGCATGTCGTGCGGGGCACACAGCCCTTTGCCGTTCTTCTGTAGCTGCTGTAGCTGCGCGGCGTTGAAGTAGCACGTGTCATCGCAGTTGGGCACCTTGTGGCGGAACATCTTCACAGTACTCTTCACGACACCGAAGGTCATACAGTGCATGAAAGGCAGCACGTATGCCGACATGGCGGTGAAATATTCCAGGGCCTCCAGGGGACCCTTACCGTAGCGCCCGGTCCGCATGGGATCAGCGCCCTCCTGGGTTAGCTTGACTAGTTCCTCGTGATCCTCCTGGGTTAATAGCACCGACGGGTCCCAGGCATGAACCGTCTCCCCGTCCGGTAAATAGCTTTGTGCGATAGGCTTGGCATAGCCTAGGCAATACATCCCACCAGTTGGTCCGGGGGTGCCCTCCCACAGGCTCAGGTAATCGTTGCGTCTGGCAGCCACCGGAGCGAACCTTCCCAGATCGTTCCGCGCAACGGTGTCACAGTAGCACAGCACCAGAAACACACTGAACTTATCATGCCACTTGCCAAAGTAACCATCGTATACTCGGAACGGCGTGCCTTTGTCGTCAGCGTGCCCGTCGCGTAACTCCATGAGCTCCTTCACGAGGCGCTCTTGGATCACGTCATTGTTCTTCCAGTGCTGCCTAGGGCCCGGAACCACAATTACGAGCCCGGTAAATTCCATCCTAACCCGATCCTGCGAACACCCGCATGGATGCACCGTCAGTCCTCCCTTCCTCAATCACCGGGAAGCCTTCGCAGCCAGACACGCTAGCAGGTGTACAACCTACGGCACGCAAGGCGGGACGCAGTGCACCTTGCATACGCCTACACTGCAGAAGCAGACCAGCAGCAGGGGACCACCTGCATGCGTTACACTGGTTAGCCTTATTCTAGTAACAAGGCACATCGCAACGGTTCGAGTTGCAGATTGTGGCGGCGTGTACCCGAGGGTGCAGGTCCGCGCTCCGCATCGCTCCGAACCTCGTGGACCATCCCCTGCACCGTGCGCGCCACATTCCCACCATTACGCCCGGTGATGTGTCCCCACCCTCACGTGCAACGCATCGTTTGCACCATAGCGCTGTTCAGGTCAGCCATTTCATTCAACATACATCAAGGGGAGGGGGGGGGCTTGGTTGTAGTAGGAGTGCTGGGTGTCGGCTGGACTCACTGTTTGTCGTGCTTCTTCGCCCGTGCGTCATCCTCACCGTATTCCACAGCCATTCCAGCCCGAACCATTCCAGGTTTCATGGGATCCGTGCTTTCTGTTTCCTGCAGCAGCCGGCCCCCAACCGTGCTGTGCTCGTTGATCCGCGCCACGTGCGGGCTGGTCATGACGCATGCGTTTGTAGGCGCTCTCGCCTGCGTATCAGCACGCATCTTTGCAAACTTCGCATTGCGCATCCAGCGTCGGACTAGCCGTTTCACCGGGAAGTAGAAATAGTACTCCTGCGGGCGGTACACCTCACCCCGCGCCGTACGTGTCACACTGTATCTCTCCTCCTCGCACCACCCGACCGGCACTCCCGCCGCATCCCACGCGATGGGAACCCCGCATTTCTCCTGCGCTGGTTTCTTGGTCTCTGCTGGAAACGTTCTGTGATACTTCGGACACGTACATGCATTGCGTAGTCCCACACGGTCTCGGCACCAATCAGGCGTAGCATGTGCCAGAGCGACCCCGGTAAATTGGTGTTTGCTCCACCCAGCAGCATCTTCAAGATTTTCATGAACGTGTTGAAGTGCGCGTCTGTCCACTGCTGCCGCCGTTTCATGTCCAGCAAATACCACACAGCTTCCTGCAGCGTCACTCCGTGGGGGCTCGCCTGCCCATGCGTTAGAAGCGGATCCATCTTTTTGGGACTGAGTTCGGCCGACTCTGGCGCGTCCAATATCTCCACTTTCGCTGGCTCCGGCGCGTCTACCGTCACCGCTTTCCCTGCCTCCGGAGGGTCCACCGTCACCTGTTTCGCCGGCACCGGCGCGTACACCGTCACCTCTGCGCGATGAGCCAGCAGCAAGGCGGCCGCCTCTTCCACCTCGATTTCCATGCCCGCCTTTGCAGCTAGTTCCTGCGAGTGGCCGTCCCCTCCTGGCTTAGTTTCTGTGCATATTCTGCGTGCGCTGCATGCCCCTGCGCATGCTGCATGACGTACATACTACAATACGCACTACATGATGTATCAGAAAGACGCACAGGCGTTTCCACGTCCTGTCCGAGCAGGGCAGCGAGTGTTCCGCCAGTGTGCAAGGTGCGGCAGGGCGTACATCGTAAAGAAAGTCCGGGATGGAGAGGAGGTCCGCCTCCGCATCACCACCTTCGTCCGTCTTCTCCACGATGTCTTCTTCCGGGATGTCCGGCAAATCCAACACCTCCTCCCAGTATGCATTTTCGGCTGGGGTGGGGGCATCTGACGACCCCCCTTCCTCGCAATGACTCAATCCCATATATCCCACGGCCCGTGCGTCCGCCAGGTCGTGGTTCGTATCATTCCCATCTGCGCCGGCTCCTCCCACCAGGGTATACCGCATTCTCTTGTTGGGTATCCTCGCCTGCTGAGAATCATCATCCGCTGTTTCCGCAAACACTGGGGCCGCCTCCATCTGGTGGCCAGCGGAGATGGCAATGACACGGTGCCTTTGATCAAACTGAACTCCCAGAGATTGCATGTGGCCTATGAGCACGTCAATCCTTCCCTTGTAATCCTTTCCGACGCGCCCTGCCTGATCAGGTATGCCCAGCGTGCACAAGTCGTCGGGGGTGAAGAGGGAGCGAATGCTTGGGCGCTTGATGTCACGGTAAGCGCGTTGCGCCAACTCCAGTAGCCGGGCGTCGGTCACGTGCCGGTTATCCCACGCGGTTGGGAGCTGCGCTGTTTGGCACGTGACGGCTTCCCCCCCGGCTCGCCGTTTCCCCCGCGCGCCGTCCACCGGGCTCGCCCCCCCACCTGCTAGCTCTCTGGGGCCCACAGGCGGTCCCCGGAAGCTTGTTATCCGCATC
>LGRX02032400.1:0-21258 GCA_001247695.2 Cymbomonas tetramitiformis | reverse complement strand
TAAATTGCTCGTCTTAATTGAAAAGCTGCCCGCAAGTGGTGAGACATAAAACAGCATCCTTCAGCCCAAAACTACAGCAAGTGGTGGAGAATTCAAAAGGGAACACCGCCTGTCTGTTTAAAGAAATCAATAGAAGCCATCACCAGAATCGTAACTAGCATCATCCTCATAATAAGAATCTTCATCATAAAATTCTGCACCACCAGTTTCAACGGAATCGTGGGCTCCTGCCTCCCAGGCAGCCCACTCCTCTGCGGTGTAGACATCCTCGTCGCTCATTGCAGGCTCACCCTCAAAAGAAACTGTGCCCACATGAAACTCGCTCTGCGGTAAAAATTCCTCCCCAAGTGGGGGCTCCAAAACTCCGCCATAAGATCCTCCTTGAAAACCTGTGTCCAGAGAATAATCTTGTTCCAATTGATCGGACGAAAAATGCGGAGCGGCCAAGTGGCCATCTTGCTCCTCTTCCTCCTCACAACTGTCGCTGGAATCATCGAAATACCCAAGTGGGTACTCCGATTCATCCTCATCCTCACTAGATAAACACTCCTCGAAATCGCGGCTCAACCCAGAGCCCATATAGGAAGGCGCAATTGGAGGGGCATGAACGTAATGAACTTCTGTCCTTACAGGAGGGGCCTGTTGGACAGTGTCTCTTGCCCTAGTGGCACTAGGGAAGGGTCGAGTGGTGGTAACTTGTGTTGAAATTGATCGCGAATTCAGGATAGCCATGCCATTGCCAACTCCTGTCTCACAAAGCGCAGCACGAAAACTCTCGGATTCTACGGTTGATTGCTCAACGCACTGGGCACCACCAACCTGTGCGCCAGTCTCTGAAACAACAATGTGTAAAGAAATCGGCTGAATGGGCTCCGATGAAACAGGCGAGGATTCCGCGCAACGAAAATGCGAAAGGGAGCGTGCCATAGAGCTGCATAATGATAACAGTTGAGAACGCTTGAGAGTCGAGACCCTCTCCATACTAGCATCAATAGTCGCCAAAAGAGCCATAAGCTCCTCACTCGAAGAAATCTGCTGTGAATCCATCGAAGAAAACGAGATCTAACAATGAAATAACGTAACAAAAATCGTAGGAGTCCACCCCGTCGAAATTACCCAAAGCCGTAAGCAGCCGCCTCCAGAAAATACGCAGAATTTGCTCTAAAGCGTCCCACAAGGCGTGGAGACGCTTAACCGAAAGATAGGGCGGAAATAAAATAAAATTCTACGATAAAATTCAGTTCACGCGAACGTGAGAGGGACCATAACCTGCTGGAAACAGCAGCTCAGGCAGTGGGGACCCGCTGCCGACGGTGAAACAACGGATCACTAAACTCGGATATACGAACGATATATACCCGAGATGAGTGACACAGGCTGACCACCGAAGATGACATACAGGAATGACACTAGACTGTACGAACTAGTCGTAGCGTCAATTCCAGCATTCTCCATCGCTTGATTTGGTTAATTTTTCGAGGAGTTACCTTTCACCCACGAAACCCTATCGACGCGCCTTCCAGATTTTGCAGCCGCAGAGACGATCATGGCCTCGCTACGCCAGCGTGCGCGCATGGCCGCAGTTCGGTCTGCACTTGAACAGCACTGGACTTGCTTCGACGACAACATCTTCCCTTTGACTGTGGTCCGGTGGTGCCTGGTGGTGCTTACACACCAAGCACCAAACTCGAGTCCATCGCGTTCGCCATCAACAACGAGTGCTTTGACTCCTTCGACTTCGTCCCTCCACTCCCTTCGCCCTCGCCTTGCACCCCACCTCTTCACCATCTAGTGGTGTGTGGTGATGTTGCCACGCCCACTTCGCCCCTCACCATCGTTCCTTTCGAGCCATTCCCAATGCGCTCAGTCGCGCCCCCTTACCGCATTTTTCACCTTCCACCTCCCCAACCCCTTCTCATCGACGCATTCGCTCTAGTGGTGCCAGGCTACTTTTGGCTTTGGCACCGCACAAGAGTTGGTTGATTCGTCGTCTGGATGCCCCTCGACATCTTCGAGGAGACCGCCGCCACCACTTAGTGAATACGCGGCCACATCGCAACCGACATGTTGAGTGAACTAGTCTAGACCTTAGCCGCAATTATCTTGCAGAGTGACACCGCATCTTGCCAACTGTTAGCTAGCTGCAATGGTCCCTTGAACTCTGACATTAAGTGACATTGGGTTTAGGCTTTAGGGTTTGCTTGCTCTGGGATTGCCACTCACACCTTCGGGGTGAGGTGGTGTCACGGGGAAGCCGATTTCCCCCCCACTACGGTATGGGGGCCTGCTTCTCCTTGCGTCACCCCTCACTGTGTGTGGCATGTGTCACCCGTGACCGTGTCCCCGTCACGTTAGCCTTCTCTATTTAGACAGTCCGTATGTCTGTCTCTCTAGTTTATGCTATCACATTCCGAGCAGCCGTCACCGTGTTTTCTCTGACTGGATTGTATATATATATATACCTTATATATATATCCCGATATCACCTTTTCTATCACATCCTGAAAACTCGCGGGAAGGGGGGTCACACTGAGAAATAAACGCGGTAAACTGGTGGTAAAATGTGGTAAACTGGTGGTAAAATATGGTAAATTGGTGTTTTACCACCATTATACTAATAGTGGCGATATAAATCCCGTGGGTAATTTCCTATTGGCAGTTGGCGTTTTTGTTACCACGATTTTACCACATTTACTTATAGCGCGGTAATTATATATTATTGTTTACCATTGCTGTATATAATTTACCATGGTACCCCCCTATGACCGGTAAATTGACCCCCAATGGTAAAATTACCACATATGACCGGTAAATTGACCCCCAATGGTAAAATTACCACATATGACCGGTAAATTTACCACGGTATGACCACGGGTGGACACGTGGCAGGCATGATGCACTGTGATGCGGACACGTGTGCAAGATTAGTGCACGTGGCAATCAGGCATAGAATGTTAGATAACTGTTTCCGGATATGCTAGGTAGGTATATACGTGGCTTGGCAAGTCCCGACCCCGTCCTGGGTTTTGCAAGTAAGGTCACACTAGAAGCAATACGAAGGAGAAAGGAAGGAAGGACGCATGCTGCTGGTTTCTAGCTTGCCGTTGCTAAGGTCTTGAGCATCGTGCAGATTTCATTCCTGGCCAAAGGTAGATGGCGTGGAGGGGGATTTTAAATCCCGGAGGGCGGTGGCAGATACACTTGGTCTCAAGGCGTGACGCCGGCATCAGCAGGGTATGTTTGGCATCCTCGTTCAAGACAAAGACGGCACGGCTGTTCATGCGCGCGTTTTTGATAGTCGGGCATGCCGTCACCATGGCTAGACGGCACACAGCGCAATGTGTGGCCGGGTCCCAGATCAGATAGTAAGCTTCCACGCGGCCGTATTCAAATGCATCGGCTTCGGAGGATGCTAAGGCTACGTTGTAGGAGATTCTGGTTACTGCCCTGGTGTACATCGTGGATGTGAAGTCCTCGTCGCCGTGCCGCATTCGTGGAAAACATAGGACGTCCAAGGCGTCCCGTTCTAGCTCGTATCGCTCACCGTGCATGGCACGCAAGGAAGCCGCCAAACCCGGTAGCAGCCTTCCTTCCGCATCGGCGCTTAGCGCGGATACCGCCACGCCACCGCGGATGATGTGATGACCGACATCCATGAAGTGACACGCGAGCCCCGGGTCATCGCGGAAACCCGGGCCGTCCTCTTTCACCGAGTGCGCGACATAGTCTGGAAGGAACCGGATCCCGGGGTACAAGTGGGCCATGTCATCTACACGGTCTTTCACCAAGTAGGCGTTACCGATGCATGAATCGATGGCCTTCCCCCCCACCGGCTCCGGCACCACCCCCTTCGCCTCCCCCAACAGTCGCTCCACCCATAGCTCGATGTTGGAGCTGACAACGCCTACCTTCTCCTCTTGCTTGCACAAGTGTACCACGGCTAGGCGTAGATTCAGCGTCAGCATGTTCATAGGGCACTCGTTCTCAATAATGACAGCGAACTCCCTCATACGCAGCTCCGCTTGTGCGCGAGCCTCTGCGCGGTCTTCGATTGTGCCGGCGCACACCTGCCGGATGAAATATATCACAGCCTCCCTCAGCTTCCACCAAGCCCTGTCCAACTCTCGGTTGAGACTCTCCAAGACGTCCATGAATACCAGCGGGCTGAATATCAAAATGAAGTTGAGCCAGTCCTCCATAGTGTAGTTCCCTGCAAACAAACCAAGCGTTCCGGGCGACATCAGCATGCATGCACCGTTCAATCAATGGTCGACCCATACAACGGGCCGGCCCATGCACACAATGCACGTAGATCTCGCATGCATGGGAAGAACAGCTTTCCTGCAATCATGCCTGCCAGCACACCTACCTGCATATTGCACCACGTCCTGGTACTCACGGTGCATGTCGTGCGGGGCACACAGCCCTTTGCCGTTCTTCTGTAGCTGCTGTAGCCGCGCGGCGTTGAAGTAGCACGTGTCATCGCAGTTGGGCACCTTGTGGCGGAACATCTTCACAGTACTCTTCACGACACCGAAGGTCATACAGTGCATGAAAGGCAGCACGTATGCCGACATGGCGGTGAAATATTCCAGGCCTCCAGGGGACCCTTGCCGTAGCGCCCGGTCCGCATGGGATCAGCGCCCTCCTGGGTTAGCTTGACTAGTTCCTCGTGATCCTCCTGGGTTAATAGCACCGACGGGTCCCAGGCATGAACCGTCTCCCGTCCGGTAAATAGCTTTGTGCGATAGGCTTGGCATAGCCTAGGCAATACATCCCACCAGTTGGTCCGGGGGTGCCCTCCCACAGGCTCAGGTAATCGTTGCGTCTGGCAGCCACCGGAGCGAACCTTCCCACATCGTTCCGCGCAACGGTGTCACAGTAGCACAGCACCAGAAACACACTGAACTTATCATGCCACTTGCCAAAGTAACCATCGTATACTCGGAACGGCGTGCCTTTGTCGTCAGCGTGCCCGTCGCGTAACTCCATGAGCTCCTTCACGAGGCGCTCTTGGATCACGTCATTGTTCTTCCAGTGCTGCCTAGGGCCCGGAACCACAATTACGAGCCCGGTAAATTCCATCCTAACCCGATCCTGCGAACACCCGCATGGATGCACCGTCACTCCTCCCTTCCTCAATCACCGGGAAGCCTTCACAGCCAGACACGCTAGCAGGTGTACAACCTACGGCACGCAAGGCGGGACGCAGTGCACCTTGCATACGCCTACACTGCAGAAGCAGACCAGCAGCAGGGGACCACCTGCATGCGTTACACTGGTTAGCCTTATTCTAGTAACAAGGCACATCGCAACGGTTCGAGTTGCAGATTGTGGCGGCGTGTACCCGAGGGTGCAGGTCCGCGCTCCGCATCGCTCCGAACCTCGTGGACCATCCCCTGCACCGTGCGCGCCACATTCCCACCATTACGCCTGGTGGTGTGTCCCCACCCTCACGTGCAACGCATCGTTTGCACCATAGCGCTGTTCAGGTCAGCCATTTCATTCAACATACATCAAGGGGAGGGGGGGGGCTTGGTTGTAGTAGGAGTGCTGGGTGTCGGCTGGACTCACTGTTTGTCGTGCTTCTTCGCCCGTGCGTCATCCTCACCGTATTCCACAGCCATTCCAGCCCGAACCATTCCAGGTTTCATGGGATCCGTGCTTTCTGTTTCCTGCAGCAGCCGGCCCCCAACCGTGCTGTGCTCGTTGATCCGCGCCACGTGCGGGCTGGTCATGACGCATGCGTTTGTAGGCGCTCTCGCCTGCGTATCAGCACGCATCTTTGCAAACTTCGCATTGCGCATCCAGCGTCGGACTAGCCGTTTCACCGGGAAGTAGAAATAGTACTCCTGCGGGCGGTACACCTCACCCCGCGCCGTACGTGTCACACTGTATCTCTCCTCCTCGCACCACCCGACCGGCACTCCCGCCGCATCCCACGCGATGGGAACCCCGCATTTCTCCTGCGCTGGTTTCTTGGTCTCTGCTGGAAACGTTCTGTGATACTTCGGACACACATGCACTGCGTAGTCCCACACGGTCTCGGCACCAATCAGGCGTAGCATGTGCCAGAGCGACCCCGGTAAATTGGTGTTTGCTCCACCCAGCAGCATATTCAAGATTTTCATGAACGTGTTGAAGTGCGCGTCTGTCCACTGCTGCCGCCGTTTCATGTCCAGCAAATACCACACAGCTTCCTGCAGCGTCACTCCGTGGGGGCTCGCCAGCCCATGCGTTAGAAGCGGATCCATCTTTTTGGGACTGAGTTCGGCCGACTCTGGCGCGTCCAATGTCTCCACTTTCGCTGGCTCCGGCGCGTCTACCGTCACCGCTTTCCCTGCCTCCGGAGGGTCCACCGTCACCTCTTTCGCCGGCACCGGCGCGTACACCGTCACCTCTGCGTGATGAGCCAGCAGCCAGGCGGCCGCCTCTTCCACCTCGATTTCCATGCCCGCCTTTGCAGCTAGTTCCTGCGAGTGGCCGTCCCCTCCTGGCTTAGTTTCTGTGCATATTCTGCGTGCGCTGCATGCCCCTGCGCATGTTGCATGACGTACATACTACAATACGCACTACATGATGTGTCAGAAAGACGCACAGGCGTTTCCACGTCCTGTCCGAGCAGGGCAGCGAGTGTTCCGCCAGTGTGCAAGGTGCGACAGGGCGTACATCGTAAAGAAAGTCCGGGATGGAGAGGAGGTCCGCCTCCGCATCACCACCTTCGTCCGTCTCCTCCACGATGTCTTCTTCCGGGATGTCCGGCAAATCCAACACCTCCTCCCCGTATGCATTTTCGGCTGGGGTGGGGGCATCTGACGACCCCCCTTCCTCGCAATGACTCAATCCCATATATCCCACGGCCTGTGCGTCCGCCAGGTCGTGGTTCGTATCATTCCCATCTGCGCCGGCTCCTCCCACCAGGGTATACCGCATTCTCTTGTTGGGTATCCTCGCCTGCTGAGAATCATCATCCGCTGTTTCCGCAAACACTGGGGCCGCCTCCATCTGGTGGCCAGCGGAGATGGCAATGACACGGTGCCTTTGATCAAACTGAACTCCCAGAGATTGCATGTGGCCTATGAGCACGTCAATCCTTCCCTTGTGCTCCTTTCCGGCGCGCCCTACCTGATCAGGTATGCCCAGCGTGCACAAGTCGTCGGGGGTGAAGAGGGAGCGAATGCTTGGGCGCTTGATGTCACGGTAAGCGCGTTGCGCCAACTCCAGTAGCCGGGCGTCGGTCACGTGCCGGTTATCCCACGCGGTTGGGAGCTGCGCTGTTTGGCACGTGACGGCTTCCCCCCCGGCTCGCCGTTTCCCCCGCGCGCCGTCCACCGGGCTCGCTCCCTCACCTGCTAGCTCTCTGGGGCCCACAGGCGGTCCCCGGAAGCTTGTTATCCGCATCCTATTATCGATCATGCACCCGAGAGTTGTCAATCTGTCAGCAAGCTGACCAAGCTGACGGAGCTTTGTGTCCTTTTGCGTCTTCGTGAGGCGGCCGCCGGCCTTCCTTGGGATCCATCCGATGTCCACACCAAACCGTGACACTTTGGGTGTCATGCTTTGCCCAATATCCAGGCTTTGCAGTTTACGCAGGATGACGGCGTCATCCAGTTCGGCCATCACCGCGCATACCTGCCGCAAATCACCCCTTCCGTGTCACCGACCTGCACGCAGCACATCCGTTGAGGGGGGGCACCGACAGCACCTGCATCATGAAGGCAGACACCTCGTTAGATGCATCGTTGCTGCTCGCGTGAGCGCCCGATCGATACGCGGCGGTCGCTCGGTGCATGGCGTGTGCAGCGTGACGCGTGCTTAGTGACCGCGTGTTTCCGTCGGAGAACACAAACTGATTTATTCCAAAGATACAATACAGTTCAAAATTGTCTGTTCTAGCCACATACGGTCTTTCACTTCGCATAGCCTACAATCTGCATTAATCGGAAGCTGGTGTTCGTGGTTGACATCCTAAGCTTTCATGCCAGAGGCTTGCACGGTTGCGCGTTTCCTCTGCGGTACAAGTCGTATGCGCCTGCTTTCAAGCTTCTGGTTCAGGAACACTGGTCAGCCAGCAGCTTGGGGTATCGCCAGCGTTGCAATCCAAGCTACGCGTCACCAGATACACCTGCGTGCACACGGCGCAAGATTCGACATTCATCCTCATGTTGCTCATTGCAGGCATCGGCATGTCACAACCCATGCATGCGAGCTGCCTGTGGGAGGCGTGCCCCACTCACCGGCTGGTCGTGGCTCCGCATTTCCGTCCACTTGTAAACCCGGCGGGACCGTGTCGCGCATGCTGAGCAACTTCGGCAGGTTGGACATGCACATTTCTTCCCCGGTCGATGTCCTCCAAAGCAGTCCCTTCTCGCAGATGTGCACATCCGGGACCCGGCACTCGCCGAATTTCGGGATGATCGCCGAGTTGAATGCGTGCGCGTCGAACTCCGCATGAAAAATGGCGAAGTCGAGGAGCACCGCGGGCAACTTGACTTGCAGGTTGGCGCCATTGTCACTGGCCACCGCCGTGCAGTAGTAATCGTGCACCTCAGACCACTCCTCCACCGTTATGCGATGGACAGTCTTGCCGATTGCTCCACTCCACGTCCCCGAGGCATGCTCCACTGAGTACTCCTCGCCGTACGTGGTCGTCTCCCAGAGCTGTGTCTTCATACGGCCCGACAGTATTTTGACAGCGGACTGCGTGAGCTTCTCCGCTTTGTCAGCAGCCACCAACCACTCTACACCGCCACTGACGGCGCGATGAAACGCGCCCTTCCGCGAAATCGGCAGGAGCTCAGCCATTGTTGCTCCTGACACAGTAACCTGCCGAGCATCAGCCGGGCAGGCCTGCTTCTTGCGCTTGTTGCTGCCGGCAGCCGGCGGTCCCTCGTTACGTTTGGATTTCCGGGGTTCAGCTGCAGTGCTCTTTGGCGTGGCGACTGGCACGAGAGCTCGCAGCTCCGGGTTGCTGTTCACACGCCGCCTGAGTTCATTTGTTAGTGGCGTGTTGAGCGCGTCCAAGGACTTCTTGCTAAGCGCTGCGTAACCCGCAAATGTCGCTGGTTGCTGAAGGGTAAACAAGCTCCCTTTCATCGTCAGACTCACTTTTTTGCCCGTTCCCTTCAGCGCGGTGAGGTGGTCCTTAAGGCGCGCGTCCGTGACGGTTTGCAGCAAGGCCAACGCTGCCTCCGGTGTTGTGTCACCAACGGTGAACAGAGCGCCCTTAGCCTCCATCACACCCCTCATCATAGCGATATTCCTGGCTATGTTACCGGCTCGTTGTTTTTCCAGGGATGGCGGCGACGTTACACTGGTCCTCGGACTCCTCCTGACCTCCTGAGCCTGCTGGGGAGCCACCACCTCCTCATCCTCCTCGGACAGCTCGTCCAGGGAGGACCTGAACGCCGCCTCTGTCATGATAGTGGGTAATGGGCTCACTGCCTCCTCCGGTGTGGGCAATGCCCCCGGGGCCGGTGCTGCGGCCTGATTTATCTTGAGGTGTGTTGGCTGCTCCGGCGCCTGGGCTGGGCGCGACTCCTGGGTGCGGGGCTGGGTGGTATGTGCGCCCTGGGGTCGACGTCCTTGCGCAGGGGGGACCGGAACCATCGTCAAGAACGGGCGCAGGAGGTTCAGCGCGTCACATACTTCGCCGACCCATATCGCGTGGCTCTCGGGAAGTTGCGAATGTGTCATGTGGTTGGTATCATCGCTGAATATACGTGTTGCAGGGTCGTACGTCACCCACGGGCACTCAGACAAGTACTTCACCCAGACTCCGATGTCCGCAAGAAAATTGTCCTGCACGTCCGCTGCTACCTGCGGTGGCTGAATCGTACCCGCAGTGCGAACTCCACCCGGGGGTGCATGCGCCGCCACCCCGCCGCCAGCAGGATCCGCCGCTACCTGCGGTGCATGCGTCGCCACCCTGCCGCAAGCAGCAGCTGCCACTGTATGCGGCTGCTGATTCGCAACCGCAGGGTGAAATGCACCCGGGGGACCCCCTGCTACGGCATCAACAGCCTGCTGCCACGGCCCAGGGAATCTCGCACGGAGGACGTTGGATGGCTGGATCGTACCCGCAGTGCGAACTCCACCCGGGGGTGCATGCGCCGCCACCCCGCCGGCAGCAGGATCCGCCGCTACCTGCGGTGCCTGCATCGTACCCGCAGTGCGAACTCCACCCGGGGGTGCATGCACCGCCACCCCGGCGCCAGCAGGATCCGCCGCTACCTGCGGTGCATGCGTCGCCACCCTGCCGCAAGCAGCAGCTGCCACTGTATGCGGCTGCTGATTCGCAACCGCAGGGTGAAATGCACCCGGGGGACCCCCTGCTACGGCATCAACAGCCTGCTGCCACGGCCCAGGGAATCTCGCACGGAGGACGTTGGATTCCTCGGGCGTGGTCACCCTGAGTCCCGTACACTGCGGATTGCCGGCGATGAACCTGTCGAACTGCAGCATGGCCGTGATGTTCGCCGTTACCTTTGGCGCACAAGCGGTGCATAGTTCTGCCTCGCCGAGGACATCCTGCCGGCAGGTCGCAGGGGACACACACTGCGTTTGAAATTTCTTGTTGTTGTTGCGCATCTTCTGCTTGATCCACTGGCTGCATTTGCCCTTGGCCACCGTGTGCTCCTGGCTCAGAGGAGCCAGCAGCTGGAAAGCCGCGCACTTGTTAAACACGTTCTCAAGGAGAATGTCGAAGTTCCCCTGAAGCCACCCTTCCCCGCCGGGTGAAGCGTGCATGCCCGACTTAAGGCATATACCGGCGTGTATCTTCGGCGCCAGGTCGTTGAACTGTTCCAGGAGCCCCACCGGAGCTGGCCGTTTAGCCGCCGTCATGGGTATCACAGGCGGCCAGACGGGGTCGCTTCGTCTTCGTGCCTGTCCCCCCTGCACATGCGCATGACAAACGTTACGCAAGCGTATGTGATACAAGCAAGCATGCCCTCTTGGTACCTGCAACTGTCAACTGGGTAGGCGGTGAAGCAGGCAGGAAATACACGCACCCTCGCCCATCCCTGCCCACCCACCACTCGCAGCGCCGCTGCTCACCCTGTGGCCGCTGATTCGCAACCGCAGATGAGGCAGCATAGGGCATGGCGCCGGGGAGAGCGCCGCACGCGCCACGCGCCTGATTCGGCGCGGAGCGGAGCAGCCTCCAGCAAGCAGGAAATACACCACAGGATTCGTACTCCCAGCTTCCACGGACTTCGCGCACAAATGGATACTGCGTGCGGTCTCCTGAGCAACCTGTACTATAGCGTGCGGCCTACCCCTTAGCGTGCATTCTTATCGCAGTGTATCTATGGGGCTGTTTGCAATCTGCATTAAAATAAGTTCGAATGTTACTGCTAGGGGGCTGCGCCACGCCCTTTCCCCTGATGCGCCTACTAACACGCTATTCATTATCCGGCAGGATGCGCATGTAATGCCCCGCGCAATAGGGATGCTCCAACAGCTTCCACAGCCGTAGAGGTTCGCGGCTAGTCAACACCACACCCTCGTGGGGGCAGATGAACTCCATGGCGAAGGGCGCGTTGTTCGGGAAATCCTCTGGAGTTGGAGCCGAGGCAAGCGGCCAATTCAGGTCAACCAACGGCCAGCTGATGTACATCTGTATGACGCGGCCCGTCATGTTGGCGATGATGTGCCAGAACTGGGGTTCGTCATACTGCTGTTTCTGCGCTAGGATTTTGGACAGGGAGACATAATGCATATCTCCATTTGCATTTTGCTGGCCCCGGGTTTCCGCCATGTCAAAGTTGTAATACTCCGGATGCATCTCGTAGAACGCTTGTATGGCTTGCCGACAGTTTTGGACACGCACTTTACCACCCTCCGCTAGTACCTTAGCACCCTCCGCTTGTGGCAGGTGCCAGCCAACGCAGTGGAGCCAACAGTTGCCGTCGCCTACCACGTCTACGGCTCGTAGCCCCGCAGTCCGCAGGTACGCCTGCACATCCGCCATAGTCACTAAACGGTCTGTAGGAGCTGCCTGCACGTTCACCAGCAGCCTCCGGTGTGCTGGCTGACACGCGCCTGGCTCAGTAACGGATCCGAAGCTGCAGTCAAAGGCGCTGTCGATGATATGTCCTCTGTCGTCCCTGGTGAGCAGATGATGCTTGTCGGCGTCGTAGAACCGTCCTCGCTGAACACCAGTCGGGGCAACCGCCCTTGCCTCAGCCATTCTCACCACACCTGGGCTGGTAGGTGTCACCGCGTTGGGGTCGGCCTGGGTGTCCATGGGTTCCGCAGCGGCCGAGTCCGCAGTAGCCGTTGGCGTCTGGGGAGAGGGCCCCACCCGCGGCTGCGCCTCTGCGGTACCAGTGGGGCTGGTAGCTGTCGCTGCGTCATCTGCGCCAGAGCGATCCCACCACCCACGTACCCCTCATTTCAAGCGCAATACACCTAGGGTGTCTGAACTGCACAGCGTCAGCAGACTGAGCGAGGGTGCACACACCTGGGCTGGCAGGTGTCGCTGCGTTGGGGTCGGCCTGGGTGTCCATGGGTTCCGCAGCGGCCGAGTCCGCAGTAGCCGTTGGCGTCTGGGGAGAGGGCCCCACCCGCGGCTGCGCCTCTGCGGTACCAGTGGGGCTGGTAGCTGTCGCTGCGTCATCTGCGCCAGTGCGATCGGGATCCATGCAGGGAGTACACACGGGCTGCGCCAATCGCGACCCCTCAGCATTTCGGCACGCGGCCGTCGGTCGCGCTTCCCAGCGTCCATCCCACACCGCGGGTCGTGGTTCGTCACCCCCCTCCTGCTGTGAGCAGTCACAGCGGACCAGCAAACTGCGTTGGGGACCCCCCTTTTTTGCATCTTCCGGCCCACTGAAGTTCGGGAACTCGCCGTTGAAGTTGTGCGTGAGCTTCACAGCCACGCCCAGCGCGAACTTCATGGTCAACCTGCCTCGGTCGGCAAGTACGGCTGCCAGCTGGTTATTCACCTTCACCGCACCACCAGATGAATGGAATAAGTGCCCCACGTTCCTGGTGGGGATCGCACGATCCATAACCATTGCTAGGTTTGAGGCCCTGCACGCCTTCAGGATTCCAAAGACCAGACTGCGCAGTCCGGGGCAATGCACACCCATCCGCTGGTAGAGAAGACAGGTGTCCGTCCGCTGTGTGTCTGCGGACCCATCGAATGTCAGCGGTCCCACGCGTGCAGGGACACGCGGAGGATCTACTCTCTGACCATCTCTCCACGTGATGCGGGCAAGCTCTTCCTTCTCTGCCTCCGGCCTCGCATCCCACGCTTCCTTCCCAACGAAGGCTTCCAGCACTTCCCAGGCTAGGACGAGGTCGGACATCTTGAGAGTGGCGTGCAGCCGCGCCTCCGGGGGTGGCAGCTTTGACCAGCCTTCCATGTTTTCGAAGTTGGGACATGGGCTGGAGAGGTGCAAAGGGTGCACCACTCGGGGCGGCCCCAACCGCATGCTGGTTGCGCCAGTCGTAGCATGGGCCACACATCACCAGACCGGGTTGCTGGAGGCTAGTTCCCTGCAACGGGTCACACTCAAAATCCGCCTTCACGCACAGATCGCAGCTCCATACTTCAGGCAGGCTCCCGTAGCTCCCTCCAAACCGTATTGCGTCGCCGCAAGCAAGGCATTGCATGTGCCATGGCATCCCATACTGGGACAACGTCCCCAGCGGCTCGGCGCGGATTTCGTCGTGCGTGGCGGGGACTCCAGCCTCCGTGCTGATGGCGCCGTAGAGAATTGCGGACATCGTGGCCGCGGTGCGCAGGCCGCGACCCCCACCAGGCACCTCCCCAACCGGGCAAAGCCCCCGATGCACAGTTCTGTCCCCCGGCCAAACAATGACGCTGCCCGGCGGGCCAGCAAAACGGACGCGCCTTAACGGCGTGGCTGACGGAAAGCCGGACGCTGCGTGATCGAGTGTGAAGTGGAACGCGCCGTCCTCGCACCGCTGCCAATGCCTTCCATCTACCGAATCAGGCAGGAGTTCCGTGTAGCTCTGCTCGTCAAGGAACATCCCGGAGGAAAACTGGGTAGGGAAAACTGCCTCCTCGCCGCTCCGGAGCAAGAGGTCAGTGTGCCACATCTGCACCCAGCTCCCCAGGTTGCGCAGGAGGACAGCTGGGGATAGCAAGAACTGGCCAACCCCTGACACCCGGACCGCCTTCTGCATGCTGACGTGATGATGCTCAAGCACCTTCCCCCAGATCCCCGGATATTCCGATTTCGCGCGCTCCCAGTCCACCTTCACGGAATACCTCGCCCCTGGTCGGAGACACCGCTCGTCCCGCTCGACCCGCGGGTCCCACTCACGCGTGCTGAACAGGGAAGAGGGCGTCAGAAAATTCGCAACCGCACGGTCTGTAGCTTTTGTGAAAAGCGATGAACAGCGGGGACAATCCTTCACGCACACGATCGTTTCCAAGATCCGCGCGCACTCCGCCTTACAGTCTTCAATCTTCTGGTGGCATACACGTATGCGCAGCTCACACGCATCGCCCAGTGCCGTGGGGTCAACCCCTTCACGCAGGGTGATGCGATGGAGCTTGCAAAAAGACTGTACCCGTTCCCAGGAGGTTCTGACGTTCTCCTCACGGTTCCCCAGCGCGACAGCTTCACACCGTTTAGTCATCATCGCTGAATCAGCCGGTGATGGGGATTCCAATTCTTCCATAGCCGCCGTCCAGCAATCCAGCAAGTTCACCAGATCCTCAATCGTTTTACCGTGTCTTTCGCACTGGTTCTGCACCATACGAAGGGTGGCCATACAGCATGCGGCCCAGACAAGCAGGCACGCCTTCTCCAGGTCAACCAATACGCAGTCCCCGTTGGACCCGCAGGACATGGGAGGGGGCACCACGTGCATGCCTAGCCCCTCCAGATCTTGGGTAGCCCCGACTGCACGTGAAGAACCCTACATGGCGTATCCGCATGTGGATGGCACGCCATTGATACCTGGCCAACATACTGCGCCCCGCACCGACCCACCCGGGATACCCCACCCCATCCCACCCACGATTTTAAGCGCCGCTGCTCACTCTTTGGCCGCTGATTCGCAACCGCAGATGAAGCAGCATAAGGCACGGCGCCGGGGAGAGCGCCACACGCGCCACGCGCCTGATTCGGCGCGGAGCGGAGCAGCCTCCCCGATACAATCGGTCCCCACCCCGTGCATGCACACAGCACCGTCGGGTACATGCATAATCAGATCTTGCGACATTGCATCATAATGACTTTTGAGGTCCACCAGGGCAGGCCGTCCAGGGCGGTCTCATACACACACGCACACGCACGCACGCACGCACGCACGCACGCGTTTTACACACAAAGATGATTTATGCTCAATATTGTTACATCTCATTACATTACGTTAAGTGCGCAAACAGGCCGAGCATGTTAATTGGTGTCTTCTTCGCTAGTTTCACTAACATACTCCTCATCATCGTCGGACGGATCCGTGTGTGTCGGACACTCCGCCTCCGATTCCACAATTTGTGCATACTCCTGCCACTCCAGCCAATGCTCCCTTCGCGGGTGGTACAGCCGCACGACCACGTAACCGTTTGGGGGCCGCTCTCCAAATTCTCCATCATACGTCCCTTCGGGAACATCATGTTCCGTGGGCGCCGCGGTCCATACGTGGTCTGGGTTGAATCCGACAATTTTCGCTTCGATAATCCAGGGCGCCGGTACGAACCGGCTTTCATGAAGCGTCACCGACCATCCAATACGCACAGGCAGCGAGCCCCCGTTCTCCGTGTTGACCCATGTATGCTGCCACGCATACCACAAAATACACGTTCAACGATAGGGATCACAACCCCCATCGCGCGCAGCCTCCCCGCACCCTTTGTCCCTGGGTCCTCTGGTCCTTGCGTGCACACTATGCACCTGTCTACTGTACGCGCACCCTCACCCATCCCTCCCCACCCACGACTCGCAGCGCCGCTGCTCACCCTTTGGCCGCTGATTCGCAACCGCAGATGAAGCAGCCTATAACACGGCGCCGGGGAGAGCACCGCACGCGCCACGCGCCTGATTCGGCGCGGAGCGGAGCAGCCTCCCCGCACCCTTTGCCCCTGGGTCCTCTGGTCCTTGCATGCACACTCTGCACCTATCTACTGTACGCGCACCCTCGCCCATCCCTCCCCACCCACGACTGGTTGGCCAGCAGCCTCCCCGCACCCTTTGTCCCTGGGTGCTATGGTCCTTGCGTGCACACTATGCACCTATCTACCGTACGCGCACCCTCGCGCATGCATCCCCAGCGACGATCGCAACCACAGGTTGACACTTTGAAGGACACCGAAAACATCCACATGATCACTTTTAAAGAACAAATAACAAGTTGTAAGTTAACAACCTAACAAAAGGCCAGCGGAGACTCAGTAGCATGTACATAATGTACTATTCACATAATGTACACACATGTTGAAAAGAGGTTCACTCAAACCACTTCTGCCTACAGCATGGGCACGTCACCCACCTCGAGGAGGCAAGGGTTTCTACAAGCAAAGAAAAACACCAAATATGCATGTATTTCTCTTTACACTCGCATCCTAGGCCACCGCAGTCCACTACATCCTCCGGATCCACTTCCTCTAAACACACTATGCAGAACGCCTCCTCGGATCTGGGGGAAAAGATTCTCT
Source organism: Cymbomonas tetramitiformis (assembly GCA_001247695.2). Taxonomy (NCBI): domain Eukaryota; kingdom Viridiplantae; phylum Chlorophyta; class Pyramimonadophyceae; order Pyramimonadales; family Pyramimonadaceae; genus Cymbomonas; species Cymbomonas tetramitiformis. Next base: position 4,619 of record LGRX02032400.1, on the reverse strand, counting down.
GGACGTCCTCCCACGTGTATTCCTCCTCCATTGCATCTCCCTGTGCAAGCCCGTGACCTAGGGTCAATTTGCCATAACGTCACGCAGTTCCTCCTAAACAGCCTGCTATAACCAGCCGCCGTGCCACCATGCACACCGGCCTCCCCCGCGCCCATGGTTCTTGTTTATTATTATTATTTATTTGTATATTTCTACACAATACGCACACACAATACGCACGCATACATCTGTTATAAACGTATGTCTTCATCAATTACGGTTGGTGAGGTATGTTTTTGCCTAGTTGTCCACTACTTGGATTTCACTATGCGGCAGCCACGGTCTTTCTCTACCGAAAAGTGTAGGACACCAGCTAGCACCTCATGCTGCCACAGCTCCTCCTCGTCCCCGTCCCAAGGGTATCGAACTTTATACAGCAGCCGGGGCTGCCCTTCTGCAGGCACGGTGACCCGATGCACTTCTGGGAACCCGTGGTCAATGGCACCGGGAGGGATGAACTGCCGCTCAGAAACATAAAAATTGATACCCCTATCCGGCGGCGAGGTGACGATCGGTACGTAACCCGTGACCCAAGGACCTTCGTATTCTTCTACTTCGCCGCCCACCTCGTTGACCCACTTGGCGGACAACACTTGCGCACCATACCATGTCCGTCCATAAGCTGACGGATATGGATACAGCCGTCGCGCTACATAAGACCCTACATATGGCCAGCCGTCGCTGGTCGCCTGGTCATATGCCCGTCCGACGGCAGCCTTCCACAAAGCCTGTCCCACCCATGACTCGCGGTTCACCACTTGGCCGCTGATTCGCAACCGCAGATGAGCCAGCATAGGGCATGGCGCCGGGGAGACCGCCGCACGCGCCACGCGCCTGATTCGGCGCGGAGCGGAGCAGCCTCCCCGCACCCTTGGTCCCTGGGTCCTATGGTCCTTGCGGGCACGCTTTGCACCTATCTACCGTACGCGCACCCTCCGCCATCCCTCCCCACCCACCACTCGCAGCGCCGCTGCTCACTCTTTGGCCGCTGATTCGCAACCGCAGATGAAGCAGCATAAGGCACGGCGCCGGGGAGAGCGCCGCACGCGCCACGCGCCTGATTCGGCGCGGAGCGGAGCAGCCTCCCCGCACCCTTGGTCCCTGGGTCCTATGGTCCTTGCGTGCACGCTTTGCACCTATCTACCGTACGCGCACCCTCGCGCATTCCTCCCCACCCACCACTCGCAGCGCCGCTGCTCACCCTTTGGCCGCTGATTCGCAACCGCAGATGAAGCAGCATAGGGCATGGCGCCGGGGAGACCGCCGCACGCGCCACGCGCCTGATTCGGCGCGGAGCGGAGCAGCCTCCCCGCACCCTTGGTCCCTGGGTCCTATAGTCCTTGCGGGCACGCTTTGCACCTATCTACCGTACGCGCACCCTCGCGCATCCCTCCCCACCCACCACTCGCAGCGCCGCTGCTCACTCTTTGGCCGCTGATTCGCAACCGCAGATGAAGCAGCATAAGGCACGGCGCCGGGGAGAGCGCCGCACGCGCCACGCGCCTGATTCGGCGCGGAGCGGAGCAGCCTCCCCGCACCCTTGGTCCCTGGGTCCTATGGTCCTTGCGGGCACGCTTTGCACCTATCTACCGTACGCGCACCCTCCGCCATCCCTCCCCACCCACCACTCGCAGCGCCGCTGCTCACTCTTTGGCTGCTGATTCGCAACCGCAGATGAAGCAGCATAAGGCACGGCGCCGGGGAGAGCGCCGCACGCGCCACGCGCCGGATTCGGCGCGGAGCGGAGCAGCCTCCCCGCACCCTTGGTCCCTGGGTCCTATGCTCCTTGCGTGCACGCTTTGCACCTATCTACCGTACGCGCACCCTCCGCCATCCCTGCTCACGGCCTGCTCACTAAACTGGCCGGTAGTTGCCGCCGCTAGCGACCATATGAAACACTTGCCATCGCCGGGGACTATTACAAGCAGCCATGTGCGTAGAGAGCAGCGAGAGCGGCCCTACAAAAACACGCGAACGGACACTGTCACAGGGGCATACACTCGATGGCTGTGGAAGCATGCGCAGCTCGGGACCGACATCGCCAGGTATCCATGGCCCTGTCGATGGCCCGGGGAGAGCCACTCTTTGGCCGCTGCTCACCCTTTGGCCGCTGATTCGCAACCGCAGATGACGCAGCATAAGGCACAGCGCCGGGGAGAGTGCCGCACGCGCCACGCGCCTGATTCGGCGCGGAGCGGAACAGCCTCCCCGCACCCTTGGTCCCTGGGTCCTAGGGTCCTTGCGTGCACGCTATGCACCTATCTACCGTACACACACCCTCCCGCATCCCTCCCCACCCACGACCTGCAGCGCCGCTGCTCACCCTTTGGCCGCTGATTCGCAACCGCAGATGACGCAGCATAAGGCACAGCGCCGGGGAGAGCGCCGCACGCGCCACGCGCCTGATTCGGCGCGGAGCGGAGCAGCCTCCCCGCACGCTTTGTCCCTGGGTCCTATGGTCCTTGCGTGCACACTATGCACCTATCTACCGTACACACACCCTCGCGCATCCCTCCCCACCCACGACCTGCAACGCCGCTGCTCACCCTTTGGCCGCTGATTCGCAACCGCAGATGACGCAGCATAAGGCACGGCGCCGGGGAGAGTGCCGCACGCGCCACGCGCCTGATTCGGCGCGGAGCGGAGCAGCCTCCCCGCACGCTTTGTCCCTGGGTCCTATGGGCCTTGCGTGCACACTATGCACCTATCTACCGTACACACACCCTCGCGCATCCCTCCCCACCCACGACCTGCAGCGCCGCTGCTCACCCTTTGGCCGCTGATTCGCAACCGCAGATGAAGCAGCATAAGGCACAGCGCCGGGGAGAGCGCCGCACGCGCCACGCGCCTGATTCGGCGCGGAGTGGAGCAGCCTCCCCGCACCCTTGGTCCCTGGGTCCTATGGTCCTTGCGTGCACACTATGCACCTATCTACCGTACGCGCACCCTCGCGCATCCCTTTCCACCCACGACCTGCAGCGCCGCTGCTCACCCTTTGGCCGCCGATTCGCAACCGCAGATGAAGCAGCATAAGGCACGGCGGGGGGGAGAGCGCTGCACGCGCCACGCGCCTGATTCGGCGCGGAGCGGAGCAGCCTCCCCACACCCTTTGTCCCTGGGTCCTATGGTCCTTGCGTGCACACTATGCACCTATCTACCGTACACACACCCTCGCGCATCCCTCCCCACCCACGACCTGCAGCGCCGCTGCTCACCCTTTGGCCGCTGATTCGCAACCGCAGATGAAGCAGCATAAGGCACGGCGCCGGGGAGAGCGCCGCACGCGCCACGCGCCTGATTCGGCGCGGAGCGGAGCAGCCTCCCCGCACCCTTTGCCACTGGGTCCTATGATCCTTGCGTGCACCCTATGCACCTAGCTATCTACCGTACGCGCACCCTCGCGCATCCCTCCCCACCCACGACTCGCAGCGCCGCTGCTCACCCTTTGGCCGCTGATTCGCAACCGCAGATGAAGCAGGATAAGGCACAGCGCCGGGGAGAGCGCGCGCGCGGCACGCGCCACGCGCCTGATTCGGCGCGGAGCGGAGCAGCCTCCCCGCACCCTTTGTCCCTGGGTCCTATGGTCCTTGCGAGCACACTATGCACCTATCTACGGTACGCGCACCCTCGCGCATCCCTCCCCACCCACGACCTGCAGCGCCGCTGCTCACCCTTTGGCCGCTGATTCGCAACCGCAGATGAAGCAGGATACAGTAAGGCACAGCGCCGGGGAGAGCGCCGCACGCGCCACGCGCCTGATTCGGCGCGGAGCGGAGCAGCCTCCCCGCACCCTTTGTCCCTGGGTCCTATGTTCCTTGCGTGCACCCTATGCACCTTTCTACAAAGAAATAAACAAAGATATATGCCGGGGAAAAAAAACAATCCCACCCATGACTCGCTGTTCACCCCTTGGCCGCTGATTCGCAACCGCAGATGAACAGTCGCCCGACAGGTTGCTGACCAGGCACCCGCGGAGTGGCGGCTGCGTTCACTAGATGAAGGGCGGGCGAGTGGGATCCCGTACGGTGAGGGAGGGGAAGGAAAAGTTTACGGTCTTACCGGGTTTTCCTCGACCACTCCTCCAGCGACCGGGGGGAGGCCGCCTCTCTGCACGGTTGCAGCTTCGGAGGCCTGCGCACCAGTTCACGAAAGCATGTTTCAATCCACTGCGGAAACCATGGGATATTCCCACAGCAGTGGCATTCCACAGCGTGCATGCCGGAAAACAGGGGAGTCCGCATACCTGAATGAATACGCACAGCCGGTGACTTTTCCTAAGCACGTGATTCCGCACCAGGGCGCAGTCACCGGCAGTGTGTATCCACATATTCCCTGACCACCTATTTACGCAGAAACCTTCAGGAGCCGACCGCTCTTTCAGTCGAACAGCGGTTAACTAATTAAGCCACGAACCTATCCAACATGTATGCACATCCATAAGAGACAAGCATGGGGCACGTAACCTTTGGAGCGAGTGCGGCCTGGCCTGCATACCATGTGGATACGCACAGCCGGTGACTTTTCCTAAGCACGTGATTCCGCACCAGGGCGCAGTCACCGGCTGTGTGTATCCACATATT
>LGRX02032399.1:0-33423 GCA_001247695.2 Cymbomonas tetramitiformis | reverse complement strand
GCAGATGAAGCAGCATAAGGCACGGCGCCGGGGAGCGCGCCGCACGCGCCACGCGCCTGATTCGGCGCGGAGCGGAGCAGCCTCCCCACACCCTTGGTCCCTGGGTCCTATGGTCCTTGCGGGCACGCTTTGCACCTATCTACCGTACGCGCACCCTCCGCCACCCCTCCCCACCCACCACTCGCAGCGCCGCTGCTCACTCTTTGGCCGCTGATTCGCAACCGCAGATGAAGCAGCATAAGGCACGGCGCCGGGGAGAGCGCCGCACGCGCCACGCGCCTGATTCGGCGCGGAGCGGAGCGGCCTCCCCGCACCCTTGGTCCCTGGGTCCTATGCTCCTTGCGTGCACGCTTTGCACCTATCTACCGTACGCGCACCCTCCGCCATCCCTGCTCACGGCCTGCTCACTAAACTGGCCGGTAGTTGCCGCTGCTAGCGACCATATGAAACACTTGCCATCGCCGGGGACTATTACAAGCAGCCATGTGCGTAGAGAGCAGGGAGAGCAGCCCTACAAAAACACGCGAACGGACACTGTCACAGGGGCATACACTCGATGGCTGTGGAAGCATGCGCAGCTCGGGACCGACATCGCCAGGTATCCATGGCCCTGTCGATGGCCCGGGGAGAGCCATTCTTTGGCCGCTGCTCACCCTTTGGCCGCTGATTCGCAACCGCAGATGAAGCAGCATAAGGCACAGCGCCGGGGAGAGCGCCGCACGCGCCACGCGCCTGATTCGGCGCGGAGCGGAGCAGCCTCCCTGCACCCTTGGTCCCTGGGTCCTATGGTCCTTGCGTGCACACTATGCACCTATCTACCGTACGCGCACCCTCGCGCATCCCTCCCCACCCACGACCTGCAGCGCCGCTGCTCACCCTTTGGCCGCTGATTCGCAACCGCAGATGAAGCAGCATAGGGCATGGCGCCGGGGAGAGCGCGGCACGCGCCACGCGCCTGATTCGGCGCGGAGCGGAGCAGCCTCCCCGCACCCTTTGTCCCTGGGTCCTATGGTCCTTGCGAGCACACTATGCACCTATCTACCGTACGCGCACCCTCGCGCATCCCTCCCCGCCCACGACCTGCAGCGCCGCTGCTCACCCTTTGGCCGCTGATTCGCAACCGCAGATGAAGCAGGATAAGGCACAGCGCCGGGGAGAGCGCCGCACGCGCCACGCGCCCGATTCGGCGCGGAGCGGAGCGGCCTCCCCGCACCCTTTGTCCCTGGGTCCTATGTTCCTTGCGTGCACCCTATGCACCTTTCTACAAAGAAATACACAAAGATATATGCCGGGGAAAAAAAACAATCCCACCCATGACTCGCTGTCCACCCCTTGGCCGCTGATTCGCAACCGCAGATGAACAGTCGCCCGACAAGCTGCTGACCAGGCACCCGCGGAGTGGCGGCTGCGTTCACTAGATGAAGGGCGGGCGGGCGGGATCCCGTACGGGAAGGGAGGGGAAGGAAAAGTTCACGGTCTTACCGGGTTTTCCTCGACCACTCCTCCAGCGACCGGGGGGAGGCCGCCTCCCTGCACGGTTGCAGCTTCGGAGGCCTGCGCACCAGTTCACGAAAGCATGTTTGAATCCACTGCGGAAACCATGGGATATTCCCACAGCAGTGGCATCCCACAGCGTGCATGCCGGAAAACAGGGGAGTCCGCATACCCGAATGAATACGCACAGCCGGTGACTTTTCCTAAGCACGTGATTCCGCACCAGGGCGCAGTCACCGGCTGTGTGTATCCACATATTCGCTGACCACCTATTTACGCAGAAACTTTCAGGAGCCGTCCGCTCTTTCAGTCGAACAGCGGTTAACTAATTAAGCCACGAACCTATCCAACATGCACATCCACAACAGACAAGCATGGGGCACGTAACCTTTGGAGCGAGTGCGGCCTGGCCTGCATACCTGAATGAATACGCACAGCCGGTGACTTTTCCTAAGCACGTGATTCCGCACCAGGGCGCAGTCACCGGCTGTGTGTATCCACATATTCGCTGACCACCTATTTACGCAGAAACTTTCAGGAGCCGTCCGCTCTTTCAGTCGAACAGCGGTTAACTAATTAAGCCACGAACCTATCCAACATGCACATCCACAAGAGACAAGCATGGGGCACGTAACCTTTGGAGCGAGTGCGGCCTGGCCTGCCTCGCCGCCAACCGTGGCCGTCCTTGCCCGTTTAGGTGCACCTTGTTCAGCAGCGCTCGTTGCTCCTGTTCGGGTACTCTCCATTCTTAAGTAACAGTACTCGCTTTTAAAAGTAAACTACCTGTTCTGCATACATTGCAACAGAACTGCTTTCTGTCACCCGCGTGATTCAAGAAAAAAGTAAAACTACTTACCAGCCATTTTCTTTCTCGACCTTCTGCTACTTAAATTAAATAAACAAAAAAATAAACTGTTACAGTTTAACTGTTTTTTGAAAACTTCAACTTCAAGAACCTAACTTGGTTTCTTGGCTACGTTACCTCTCTCTTACCAGCTATGGTGCGCGTGGCCACTAAAATCGGCTACCTTTCGGCTCCCTACTGGTTTAGCCGAGACAGGTATGATACGATCTGTATGTGACGCATCCCACCTATCTACTGAACGATGATGTATACCCCTGCCTGCGTTCATACCTGGCCGCCATTCGCCAGTCGCTCCACTCCCGTCAATTCTACCTTGGCCACAGACCAGAGAATTGCACATCTACCATTCAGGATCCTCGTTTACCACGGTTTACCAGCTCCGTCTCTATATTTATACTACATTGCGAAGTTTTATATCCATTTACCATTAGGCCACGACCATTTACCATTCCAGATCCTCGTTTACCACGCTCCGTTCTGAAATTACCAGGCTTTTACCATGCTTCAACCTATGTTACCGCAAATTACCAATGATTTACCGTCAGTTATTTTTTTTAAATAAATATTTTAACGTTTACCACCTGATTACCACCCCACATAGGGGCTTACCGCCGTTTACCACCAGTTTACCACATTTTAACACCAGTTTACCACATTCTACCACGATTCCTTCTCAGTGTGGTGCACCAACTCCTTGGAGTGTGTGGTCTGAGGGGAAAAAACATGCCCCCACTACCGTCATGTGGAGAGTACAGTCGAGTGTGCAGGTGCTAATATTTAAATAACACACTCCACAAATAAGCACACACAACAAAATGGAGGAGGGGGGAATAAACAGTAAGTGTATGGTAGGGGGTTACCGAAGATTGTAGTGCTTGAGCACGGACGACCCCCCAAAACTAGTTGAACTCTTCGTTATTGGGGAGATGCTCTCGAACTCGCATACGAATCACCCACCTTGTAAGAAAACAGAGAAACCGTGTCACAGCCTTCTCATCGAGTTGGGTACCCCCCCCGCTGGGCGGACCGCGATCTCGTGAGCGTGCGCGACCGCCACGTCGGCGTAAATTCCCCCCAAAACGACAGTATAGTACAGAAAAATGACAGGACAGTACAGCGGAGGTTTCCTCGGTGCAACCCGGGGTAAGCTCCTCGCCATCCTGAAACGCAGCAAAGGCGTTCGCGTACGCCGGCTGCGCGTGCAAATCATCTATACGCCTCTGGCACAAAATCGGATCGGTGTACCACTCCATAATCAATATACGATATACTACTGAAAATATATACGCTGAAAAAAATACAATGTCAAAGTCCACACAATCAGTAACACGGCAAGAAGCCTTCTCAGTACCGAAGCTGGCCTCTTACACTTAGGCCTCCGACTGATCAGAAAACCTCAGTTTTCAGATCCGCTCCGTATGACAGTCATACTGCCTGTCATACTACACTGATCAGAAAACCATCAGTTTTCGCGGGTTTTCAGATCGCGAAGATGATTTTCGATTGCGAGAAAACGCGAAATGGGAATATTTATTTATTTAAAATTTGTATTTGGAGTCGCAAACTCGCAATCGAGTCAAATCATTCATGTTATGCCATGATACGCAGGCGCCAGCGCCATGCCATCCGATGCCATGAAGTGAAAGTCGCTGATGAGCTGACGGGTCTCCAGACTGGCGGGGAAGATTCAGAGCTTCAGCTTAGCCCTGGGTAAGGTGTGCCAGATGTTCTCTCGGGAGATGTACTTTGAGGTTGAGAGGTACACCGCCTGGGACAAGGCCATCAGGCTTACAGAGGAGGTGGCAGAGGAGCTCCGGTTTTGGCTTTCAGTGCAGAGGCGGCAGTTTGAAGCCCCTATCTGGCCGGTCTTTTTGGCTTTCAGAAACAGAATGTGGACAGATGCAGGAGGCACAGGCTGGGGAGCAGTCCTGGAGGCAGTTACAGGCAGGCTGGAGCAGGTCGCCAGAGGTCACCTGACCCTAGCGGAGCGGGAGGAGTCCTCCACACACAGGGAGATGGTGGGCTACTTGCAAGCCCTTCGGTCCTTCTCGGGCTTTGTGGAAGGGGGTACACTTAAACTGTACACAGACTCTCAGGCAGGCTGTCAGATTTTGGACAAAGGCTGTAGCTCTAAACATCGGCTACATCGGCTGGTGGTGAGCATCTTCTGGGAGTGCACCCGGCTGGGGGTGTCGCTCTATCCCGTGTGGGTGCCTCGGGAGCTGAATGCTCAGGCGGACTATCTGGCAGGCATCTATGATGGGGATGACTGGCAACTGAACCCGTATTGGTTCAGGTGGCTTGACGGGCTCTGGGGTCAGCACACAGTGGACCGCTTTGCCACAGACAAGAATGCTTTGCTGCCTCGGTTCAACAGCAGGTGGTGGTGCCCAGGCTCGGAGAACATTGACTGTTTCTCCCTTACGGACTGGTGGCTTGAGAACAACTGGTGCAACCCCCCCTTCGGCTTGGTGGGTAGGCTCTTGGAGGTGCTCAGGAGGTTTTCAGCGGTGGCTACAATCATTGTGCCGTACTGGACTGGCAGGCACTGGTGGCCCATCCTCTGTCCGGACGGGCAACACTTCGCACCCTTCGTACGGGACTGGAGGGAGCTCCCCAGGGACACGGCAGAGGCTCTGTTCCTGCCTGGTGCGGGCCGAGCTAATGAGAGAGCCGTGGGCCCGCCTAACTTCAGGGTGATGGCTCTGCGGGTGGACTTTTCGGCATGAGCAGGAGGGCATCTGGACTCGGCCTTCTGGAGGCAAGTGGAGGTCAGCCCTAGGGACCCCTTGGAGCAGGAGCTGCTGAGGAGCATGAAGATGGATATGGTGACCACCAGGGCAGTGGGCAGCGGGTGTAACAGTTACTTGGGAGCATTCGGGAGGTTCTCCAGGTGGTGTGCAGCCAGGCAGCCGCCGCGGGAGTGTTGCCCTGCATTGCCAGTGACAGTGGCATTGTATCTGAGGTTCGTCATGGACAGGGCAGACACATACTCAGTGGTTAAGACAACATCAGGGGCTATCCACGCGGTGCATGACGTGGCTCTGGTTCCGAAGGACCAGAACCCCACCAAGACGGAGCTGTGCAAGGCAGTTCGGGAGCAGGCTCGGAGGAAGTTCGGGCTGGGTGTGAAGAATAGGAAGGCAGCCATGCCCGTTGTGCTGTTGGCCACCGGCATCAGGATGTACCACACAGACAGCAAAGGCAGGTTCTCCATCATCAGGCTGACAGTGGCATGCATGGGGTCAGTGATGTGGGCGGGATGCCTGCGGTACTCGGACATGAAGATGATCTGGGTTGGGGCGATGAGGTTCTATCCGACCCACATGGTCTTTCTCCTGACATCCAGGAAGAATGACCAGTACTGTGAGGGTGACGTGGTGTACGTGGCCCGTGGAGGGAAGCATTTCTGCCCAGTGGATCTCTCAGAGCGGCTTATCGAGGCGGGGCAGCTCGCCCTTTCCGGGTCAGTGAACCTGTTCCAGGGCTGGGACGGCAGGAAGGCCGTCAGGGACCCTCAGGTGCCTCTGAATGGCATGCACATGGACTACCACGCCTGCAGGCGTGAGGTCATCAGGATGGTGGCTCAGGCAGCGGGCAAGACAAAAGCAGAGACCATGACAGTATTTGGGACTCAGAGCATGAGGTCTGGTGGAGCCACAGTCGTGGCCCAGAAGGTGTCATTCGCCGAGTTCATGCGGCACGGGCACTGGATGACCCAGGCAGCAGCCATGAGGTACATCCAACCGTCCACCGAGCAAAGGGTGGCAGTGACAGCAGCAGCTGATTACTAGACTGCCGACCGTGCAGTAGCACTAGCCGAGACTGAAGTGCAGTAGCCTGTAGCACTATGTGCTGGCCAGTATGTGTGCCTGCGGGCTATTATTGGTATTATTACCTGCTGTATGATCTTTGTTTTGTCTCCGTGACATGCATCTTGCTTTACAGGTGTGATTATTGGGTAGCTAGGGTAGATAGGGTAGCTAGGGGGGTCCGTAGGGTAGGTGTGTTGACAGAGACGGTGAAATAAACGGTGGATATAACGGACAACGGTGGGTTATATGCGTGTTTTTACAGTCTCCACAAACTCTGTGAAGCTGGGACGAGATACCGGAATATCCTAGTACACCAGATATCAGAAAGTCCCGTACTCGTGTGGATAAACTGTATAAGATAAATAAACCCTAAGCTAGATATACCCGGAACGGTCTCGGACGGTCTCGGTGTCTAGCCTACCTGTGACACAGCGTGTGTCACAGTACGAACCTACAGATCAGTCAGTAGTCCAGTGTTGGTCCTAGGAATCTGTCATAGGGGCCTGCACCGGGACTCCCAGTCAGGGCTGCCTATACAGATTTCAGCACACCACCCCAACACTGTGGGTGGTGACTGGCTAGGAGAGTCAGAAAATGTAAGGCTGTTAGTGTTAGGGCAGAAGCTAGGTGACAAGTCTAACTGCCAATCCAACTGTGCTATTCTGATACACAAATTGGAAACCTCTAGGTAGCACGTGAACAAAAGCATACGGGCAATTAAGGCACCGCTAAACAAGTGAAAGGAACCGTGCTAGCAAGTCAGTTTGAAGATTGTAAAGTAGTCAAAGCAAAACATAAACCAGATTGAAGAAGTCCTTGAAGTCACAGGAGTTCTGCACACCACCATGTCGGTGTGCCTCCAGGGTGAGCAAGAAGTCAATCGACAGTATCAAAGTAGCCAGCGGTGGCCTCACGGAAGTCCATCCCATAATAGGAAGAAAAGTAACCAGCACCGTAGTAGTGCTCCGCATCAAGAGGACCGCTCTCATGTAGGGCCATGCCGTAGTAGAATGCCACGTCAATACCCAAATCCGCTTGAGCCAAATCCTGAAATGCTAAAAAGCTCAAAGTGTCAGGAGGCTCGGGCGGCTGAAGCTGTGGCACATCGTCAGGCAATAGGAGACCCTGAGCCGTCATCACCGGATCAAGAAAATCATTCGTAGAGAAAAATGACGGAGCCTCCCAATCGAGATCACCACCAGGCGAAGGCACCTCCGTAGCCGGTGCACATGCCGACACAGCAGAAGCTGTGGACGCCGAAGCAGATACACCTGCAAAAGAAATGCACAACAGAGAGAGCACCGCAAGAGCGCCGATCGCCGGAGTGCCAAAACCGAAAGGCGGCACACCGCATCCGATAGCACCGGACGGAGCCCGCGGCTTCACGGCGAAAGTACCGTCGGCGTAATCCTCGTAGTCGTCCGTGTCATAGCCTGTCAGGTCAGAGGGGTGGACGGCGGCGTGATTCACTGTCTGCACGAAGCCTCCGAACTCACCGCATGTCGCCTCTGTGGTGGTCACCCGCGCCGATTGAACTGGCGCGGGCTGTACATCCTTCGCCTGCGAAACAGGCATAGCAGGGGCCGGCACGGCGGACGCCGATGCCGCCGCACCACCTGCCGGAACCTGCCCCTCCGGTGTGATCCCCGCCGCAGCGGCAGGGCCACACACCAAAGCCGATGCATGCTCCTCAACCGCACTCCCAGGAACAAAGGATGCGTGGGTGTAATGTACCTGCTCTTGGGCGGCCTGAACCTCAGAGGTGAGGGCATCAAGCCGCCGCAAGATGTCCTCGTCGTCGGTCCCGCCAGAAGGCGGAGGCGGTACGCTGAATCCGTAGGCCGCCACGTCGATCCCACCGACGCCGTCCGCGGAGAGCACCGCGGGCGGACCATACGCCAACGCCGCATGCGAGAAGGCCTCCGGTCCACTGTCCGCCGCGTCCTGGAAGACCTGCACGAGTGCCAATGCGTGCAGGCCCTCCGCGTCCTCCTGCTCAATGGGAATGCAGAAAGCCGCGGCCGTGGCTGGTGAGTGTTGGCGACCGCCAAGCGGGCAGTCGCGATACGGGTGATACACCTCTCCCTTACCGGCCTTGCGGCAGCGGTGGCACAGCGGCTTGGCCTTCATGCTGTCGCGGTCGAAGCCGACCGCGGGGGGGTTGCCTGCACCCACGCGAAACCCCCTCGGATGCTGCTTCCCCCGATGCTGCGGCTGCGGCTGCTGTCCCCCGCCCGCACGGCCACCTCGCACCAAGGCCTTCAAGGCCGCAATCTCCTCGAGCAGAACGGCGTACTCAGACGACGTGATAAGCGCAGAGGGCTTACCGCCCGTCCCCAGTGTCTGCTTCTCACGCGCCGACGCCCCCTCGTCCGACTGCGCCCATGCCTGGAAGATGGCCACGACGAGAGCCTGCAGCGAGCGGAGAGTGACCCCGCCGAGGTCACCCGCAAGCGGATAACGCACCTTCACCGCCGCGTAGAAGATCGGGTCGAGGCGGTTGTAGAGTGACAGCTTACGGGTCTCGTCGGTGGGCTGCCAGTCAGGAGCGCGGTTATCCCGCACCAGACGTTGCTCACGAGCCAAGATCGGCTGCGGGTCAACGCCTGCGGGATAACGAAGCGCCGCATGCTCCTGCTGGTGGCTCTCGCGAAGGACTGTCGGCACGCTCCCCTTGATGATGTCGATGAGGGCACGACGTCCATCTCGGTCAGCCGAAGAGTCCGTACCCCGAAGCCAGGTGTCGGCCACAGAGTTCCGCTCCACGACGAGGGCCAAGACGTCATAGAGGAGCCCATTCACCTTCTCGATAACCAGAGAGGCGGGGTCGTCGAGGTCAAAGGGGGCCAAGTCCAGCCCAGCGGACTCAAACTCGGTCCGAAGCTGCACCACCAACTCGGAGAGACGGTCGGTGTCGTCAGTGCCACGATAATGATGTTTCTTGGAACCAAGGATATCCTCGCGGACACCCTTGGCCCAAGCCCGATGCAACCTCCCCTTGTAGACCACGTCAACAGCGGCGTGCTGGTCAACAAGATGTTTCCGCAACGCGACAGCGGTGTCGGAGTTGCTGGAAACAGCAGGGGGCACCATAGGTGGAGTGCTAGCGGTCGGAGTGTCCCGAACCGCATCCAAAAGCCGTATAGAGGCGTCCAGGTCGGAGTCCTTCAATAGGCGTTTACGAGCTCGTGTAGATGTCGCCATACTTCTGAAAGCCAGAGAAAAGATGATGCGCGGTAGCACGTTTGGGTGTTGTGGCGGAAATGGAGGGATGACGTAACGGCAGAACGTGCGGAGCGGCGAAAAGAGCGAAGGGCACTTGCAAATGTCGACGTGGTCGAAGGCGTCCGGAGCACCAGCCCAAAATACGTAAACCAGCGGGATCAGTGCAGGCAGAACAACGCAAATGAACATTGCCACAACCGAGCAATAGCAACGCGCGGTGCCCATGACTCGCAGCCGCAAAAGACGTCTACCGCAAAATCATGTCCAAATCCTAGTCGCACCCAAACGCGCAAGTGCGCACCACCTCTTCAAGCGGCTGCTTAGCCAATCATGGCCAAGATAGCAAGTGGAATGAAAACGTGGATGGGGCCACGACCTACCGGAATATCCAAGTACACTAGATATCAGAAAGTCCCGTACTCGTGTGGATAAACTGTATAAGATAAATAAACCCTAAGCTGGATATACCCGGAACGGTCTCGGACGGTCTCGGTGTCTAGCCTACCTGTGACACAGCGTGTGTCACAGTACGAACCTACAGATCAGTCAGTAGTCCAGTGTTGGTCCTAGGAATCTGTCATAGGGGCCTGCACCGGGACTCCCAGTCAGGGCTGCCTATACAGATTTCAGCACGAGATGCTCGGGTGGTTTCGCAGTCTCGAAGATGAGATAATAAAATAACTTGGGTGTTTTATTATCGGTCGGCTGGCAAGATGCAAGTGACACCACAGGGCGAGGTGTGACACAGGAAGAGACAGTCACCCCCAGTTATGGGGGGGGCGAAAGTCTGTCTCTCCATGATGTGTCACATAACCATCAGTTTTCGCGGGTTTTCAGATCGCGAAGATGATTTTCGATTGCGAGAAAACGCGAAATGGGAATATTTATTTATTTAAAATTTGTATTTGGAGTCGCAAACTCGCAATCGAGTCAAATCATTCATGTTATGCCATGATACGCAGGCGCCAGCGCCATGCCATCCGATGCCATGTGATGTGATGTCATCCACGATCATGCATGTGCACTTCACGAAGTGAAAGTCGCTGATGAGCTGACGGGTCGCGAAACATCTCGAAACTTCCCGCGCCGGACAGCTGACGTGAGCAGCACGAAAGGACACGAAACGACCTCTCTTGCGTTCGGTTGGCTCGCTTTATGAGAAGTTCATGGTTTAGTGGCTACTTATTGAACCGTGGTATCGCGAAACCATGTTTTACAAACCGTGGTTTCGCGAAACCACGCTTTTCGCGATATTCCCCCGAATATTCCGCCTGGTGGCGCCTGGGTGGCGGGGGATATGCTTATCGCGTGTCACGTTCCCCCAAACCATGGTTTCGCGAAACTACGGTTTGAAAAGCGTGGTTTCGCGAAACCACGCTTTGGAAACTGTGGTTTCGGGATGCCACGGTTTGGAAACTGTGGTTTCGCGATACCATGTCATCACGATGTCAGCAAATGTCGAATTGATATCTGAATTCGACATTCGGTCATCAGATTTCAGATTATGCATTTTCACATTATGCATCTGGATGACGATGGCTGACGTTCCCCCAAACCGTTTGGTTTCGCGAAACCACGAAAAGCGTGGTTTCGGGAAACCACGCCCCCCGTCCGAAACCACGCTTTTCGTGGTTTCGCGAAACCACGGTTCAGAATTGTCTTACGTGATGGGACACGTCGGCAGACAGGCTGTCGCGGACGTGTACACAATATTCCTTTCCGCAAAACCATGGTTTTGGAGAAAACCATGAAAACCGAAACTGTGGTTTCGCGAAACCACAGTTTCGCGAAACCACGGTTTGGAGGCTACTTATGAGAAGTTCATGGTTTAGTGGCTACTTTGAAAACCATGGTTTTGGTCCGACTGTCATCACTGCGTTCACGGACACGATGGGCAGATCGTTCGATCCCACGCTTCTGTGCATTTTTTTGATCGTGTACCCAATAAGTAGCCTCCAAACCTGTGGTTTCGCGAAACCACAGTTTCGGTTTTCATGGTTTTCTCCAAAACCATGGTTTTGGAAAGGAATATTGTGTACACGTCCGCGACAGCCTGTCTGCCGACGTGTCCCATCACGTAAGACAATTCTGAACCGTGGTCCCACGAAACCACGCTTTTCGTGGTTTCGCGAAACCACGCTTTGGGGGAACGTCAGCCATCGTCATCCAGATGCATAATGTGAAAATCGAATTTACGAAATCTGAAGATCGACTCGAACGCCCCGAGATGTCGAAAATTCTGAAACTCTTCCAGTCAGGCTCACCGTTGAACTGGGAGCTCCCAGTTGATGTGATGACATGGTATCGCGAAACCACAGTTTCCAAACCGTAGTATCCCGAAACCACAGTTTCCAAAGCGTGGTTTCGCGAAACCACGCTTTTCAAACCGTAGTTTCGCGAAACCATGGTTTGGGGGAACGTGACACGCGATCAGCATATCCCCCGCCACCCAGGCGCCACCAGGCGGAATATTCGGGGGAATATCGCGAAAAGCGTGGTTTCGCGAAACCACGATTTGTAAACCATGGTTTCGCGATACCACGGTTTCAAAGTAGCCACTAAACCATGAACTTCTCATTATTGGGTACACGATCAAAAAAATGCACAGAAGCGTGGGATCGAACGATCTGCCCATCGTGTCCGTGAACGCAGTGATGACAGTCGGGCCAAAACCATGGTTTTCAAAGTAGCCACTCTTCTCATTAGTAAACGTTTAGGATCACCATTTTGCATTCAAATATCTGGAATCTTATATATTATGTCAGAAGACATTTGGCAGCATACAGTCACAGACAAACACTCTCGTCTGTTCCCATAATTTCGCAAATCTTCAGAGCAAGAGAAAATTAGATTGCGGAAAGCGTTGTGGCTCAAACCAGCACAGCATGAGCGAAAAAAGGAAAGACCCAGAGGTAACAGACGATGTTAACGACACCCCGAAAGACACGCAGCCCGCAGAGAAAGCTCAGAAGACAGATGTGTCAACAGAGCAGCCCAAGCAAACCGTCGAGGACTCACTTGAAAACAGCGAAGAGGAAATGAAGACGAGCTGGGATGGGACGGGAACTCAAGAGGAACTCATGTACAAAGATGAGGTACGTGAGCACATAGACACACTACGTTTGGTGTAGTACTTACACATGTTTTAGAGGCTTCTCAAGGTAGCGACAAGATCTTCTCAAATTGTTGACGTTACCCACCCCGACTGCGTCCGTACGTTTGTGCTTTACTCGTGCGGTCAACACGACTATCACTGTGTGCGCGTGTTGCGGTATCTCACTATTCCTAAACACTAAACTTCATGTTAATGGTTGGGCTGACTTCAGATGGCGTGCCTCGCGCATTTTTTGTGCGTCACTCGGCACACTATCTTCAGCGGTGAGTGACGGTGGATGGCGGGATGGTGGATATGAGCAGTGCATCTTGGTTGATGAAAACGATGTTGTTGTTGGGCATGAAAATAAATATGCTTCTCATCGCTTCGTCCCTGAGACGCCAACTGGAAAGCTGCACCGCGCTTTCAGCGTGTTCCTATTCAACGAGGAGGGCAAGCTTTTGCTCCAGCAGCGAGCTTCAGATAAGATAACGTTTCCCGATGTGTGGACTAACACGTGCTGTAGTCACCCATTGTACGGCTACTCTCCGACTGAAATTGACACTCCAGAAGATTTAGCAAACCTTACTTTGTTTGGAGTGAAACGTGCCGCCGTCCGCAAGCTCGATCAAGAACTTGGGATCAAGAAAGACGACATTCCCATCGAGAACTTCAAGTATCTCACCAGGCTACACTACTGTGCCAAAGATGAAGTGACGTACGGTCCAGATGCAGAATGGGGTGAGCACGAAGTGGACTACATCCTTTTTATCAAAGCTAAGGTTTCCATGACCCCCAATCCAGAGGAAGTTCGCGATACTAAATATGTCACAGCAGAGGAATTGAAGGAAATGATGCACGTCGACTCCGGTCTTAAGTGGTCGCCTTGGTTCCGCATAATAGCGGAAAAGTTCTTGTACGAGTGGTGGGAGAGTCTTGAAACGGCCTTGACCACGGACAAGTTCGTAGACAATACGACTATTCACCACGTATTGTAAAAGAGCTCTCATGATCTTGCAATACAGAGCTTGAGAGCTGTCAAGGACAAGAAGCAGTAGTGGTGAACACAGAATTTTCTCCAGTCAGCCCTGGAGGGACATAATTGTAGTTTTCAGAAGCCCCGGAAATCTCGCATGCAGTGCACCGTGTCATAACCATTTTAATCCCTGTTTGGTTTTAGAAATTTGGGCAGAGCACCCGTTGTGTTACCCTTCAAGAGGAAATCCACAGTTTTCAGGAATATGTGCAAGCACCTTTGAACTCTTGTTTACAGTAGAATGAGGGATACCAGATGTTTCTTTGTGTAGGGTTGCGTGGTGTGACACATGGAGTATGTTCCCTTTTGTCGGGACACCCAAGCCTAGCACCCAAGATCTCGCGTGCACCGAACCTACATTTCCACTTTGGCTTATTTCCCTTGTGCAAGTGAAGTCTCGTGCCGGTGTCGCAGAGCTTTGTTATGTAGAATAACGGTGTTTTCTGTGCCAGCAGCAGCGTATGATCTGTAAATCATGCTTGATGCAAACTCAATCGGCTTAAGAGCCGTGCATTGTCCATGCATTAGTATATGCCACACATAAACACACATTGTGTCATGATTTTGCCCAACTTTTGCTATCGTGACGTCATGGTGAGGCGACGTGTAACTATCTAGGATGAATATCCCCTCTAGGTTCCGAGATCGCGCGAAAATGTAATAAATTCCATCCAGCTTTGTTGTTTTCTCATGTCGTCGTCAAATTTGCGCTCAAATTGTTATCAATGCTCGAGACACCGAGGTTGCCGTGCATGGAAATGATCAAGATTATATGGTGGGCTGTGATTGCGTTTTTAAGGTACATACCGAGGTATGCGATCGGCATCATGAATTTGGAAGTATGGAAGGAACGGGAAGAATTCTGATTGAATAGGAATATGGACAGGTCATACCGATGAATGAGCACCACTGATTAATGCCCCATGGAAGAGCAAAATGAAACCACGGGTCGGATATATTCGTGGTCAGAATATTTACCATATAATAGTTATGTCGGACGCGCAGGACGGCCTCATGCGATTGATAGCGGAATATACTTGGATAGCACATTCCTGAAAATAGGCTGACACGGTTGACCAGTTATCTCGGAGCGTAATTGATACGTGAAGAGATAATGGGACTACAGTACTGGATTTAAGCTCCGAACGGTGACCAGGACCTAAAGTATACGTGACAGCAGCGACACGCGCAGTACACTCTAGACATACCAGAACTAGTAGGAATCTGCATGGGGCCGCTTCACCGGGACTCCCGGGAGGGCTACCAGAGTAGATCTCAGCAACCACTGCGAATTGATCCGAACTCGTGTGAAACGAACGACGACGAAACATGATATGTCATACACGCATTGTTAATATCACGTACAGTAAGGCAGCACGACCGTACACATCCTGGCGCGATAGAATGACGCATAATTATGAGACACTTTTGATGAACGAACTAATGATAGCAGATGAAGTGTCACTGGAAAATAGTGGCAATGGTGGAGATCACTGTGAATTACGGCGAGTGGGATACGAAGCAACGCGAGGCAGCGACCGCCGAGAATTCAAGGCGCACCTGAATTTGAATTACTCGTGGCGGATGCGTAGTTTATTGGACGATCGGGTACAACGGATGCAATCGGAATCTTTGTATACAAGCAACGCACACTCAGTAAATACCTGTTGCAGCGCATATTTTCATCGGAACCGCCATGTTTGAATATTCTCACTTCCTAGGAACGCAACGCCTACTGTATCACAATCGCCGATAATTAATTTCCCCGATCAATTACCGCAGTTCGATTGTCGTCACAAATATTTCAGAATCGCCGAATGTTTGCTTCACTCTCCTTCTCCCCAACAATTCATCTCAATGCCAAATCGCTTGCTCCGGCACGTGACGCATTGTGAGGGACTTCCTGCACTCCTCCCAACGTTCCAGGGGCCAGGGCCGCTTGCCCTTGTGTACGGCGTAAATGGTTCGCTAGTTGACTGTTTCATTATCTACATACTTGACCACTTTTGAGGAATACACCTCAAGAGTGGGTACTTTTCGAACGGATAAAATACTCGACATCTGGAAAATCTCGAACCGTTCCAGGATCGATATTTTTGCGTTCCCCGACGGGATCGATCTAGTTTGAGTGACTGACCCACCACGCGACGCTTGGTGAGTGACTGACCCACCATCACACGACACTGGGTGAGTGACTGACCCACCACGGTCGCGCGCGACACTGGGTGAGTGATAGACCCATTACCACGCGACAGTGGGTGAGTGACTGACCCACCACGCGACAGTGGGCGAGTGACTGACCCACCACGCAAAATGCAAAGTGCGTATGCGTGGATGCAAGGAAATGTGCACACCACTTGGGTTATTATGAATTTGCAGCTCACCTCACGGGTCGAGTTGTATTCTCGTTTTTCGTTTCAAGTGCCACTGTAACCAACCCACGCACCACATTTAGACATCGCCTTGGCAACTCGCAAACAGTGACCAACAACTTCACTAATAAAAAAAGCTAAATAGAAAATGGAAAATAATTTGTCAAAAAAGAAAAACAATCCCCCACCACAAATTCAAACATGAGCTCGTGGGTCACAGGCACCAAGTGCCAGACCTCACTCAAACCACTCGCTGCCTGACCACCATCGCGGTGTGGAGCAAAGGTGTTCCAGGAAAACCAAAGGCACAATTGCAGCGCACCTCCAAAGAAGGAGAGAGTGAACACGTGATTGTCAGTGGTTTAATCACCGTGTGACTGTGTCAATCACGGCGTGACCAAGGTGGTTTCCCCTGTTCTCAATGAGGTTTTGAGGGAAAATCGAATGCCAAAATATTGCCTTGGCATACTTATTTTCCACAAGCAGGTATGAGAAATGCAAGAGGTAAAAACACGGGATGAAAAATGCACACGCGCTCAATAATCCTCCACCACAAATGCGAACAAGAACTCGTGGGTCACATGCACCAAGTGTCAGATCTCCCTCAAGCCTGACTCGATGCCTGACCACCATAATACAGCCAATGCCGTGTAAGGTATGGAGCGAAGGTGTTCCAAGGAAACCGATAGGCGCAATTGCAGCGCACCTCCAAAGAAAAAGAGCGTGAACACGTGCTTTTCACCATCCGGCTCAATCACCAATGTGTGGCAAAGGTGACAGTTTCCTCTTGTTCTCATTGAGATTTTAGGACACAATAACAAAGACAATGACACAATGATAAGGGCTGCTCGTAGGGGAACTCTTGGGTTATGTAAAAATATAACACATATATACATCTCCACAGGCATGTGGCACGCGTGGGTGGTACGTTTATGCATAATTTGACGAAATTTCGAAAAATGACATTTAGAAGTGTTAGAAGGTTGGAGAAGTTTGGAGAAGGTTTGGACAAACTCAAAAATGTAAAATTTTGACATTTCGGGTTTTGGAGTAGCCGTGCGGGGCCATTTCGTTTACTGCAAATACCAGGGAATCAAGTTGTGCACATGGAATGCTTGCGCGACACATTAATAAGTTTATAAAAGGCCATTACAAGGTTTGGGAAGGCGCAACATGATAGTAGAAGGCAGTAAAAAGTTGCATGTCCAATATTTTAGGGTTTTAGGGTTGCTGGCGGGGTGGTGTGGGTGAAATATTAGTTGTGAGAGGGGGTTCGGCGTGTGCGGGGTCCGCTATAAAGTGCTCAATTTCGGGAAATGATGATATTACACGGTTTGATATTTTTGGAGAAGTTTGGAGAAGGTTTGGACAAACTCAAAAATATGAAATTTTGACGTTTAGGGTTTTGGAGTAGTCGTGCGGGGCCATTTTGGTCACTGCAAACGGCAGGAAATCGAATTTTGCACTTGGCATGCATGCGCGGCATATGAATGTGTCGCTACAAGGCCAATAACAAGCGGGGAATTATATTGTATGATTTAATATTTTTGGAGAACATCGGAGAAGGTTCGTAGAAACAAAATAATGCAATATTTTGATATTTTGGGTTTTGCAGGAGCCGCGCGGGACCAATTTGTTCACTGCAAATATCAGGATGGTTGCCGTGTCATGCACACGGCCGATGTTTTGAAAATAAAGAGCAATTCAATATGCAAGTGCATTTCCATGCTTATATTCCAATGTTCATACACAATCTAATGTATGAATACTTGCAAGTGACATGATTACCGTAGTGTCAGATTATTAGAGTTATGCAAAATTTGCAGCTTACTGTAGCACGAAGCACCAAGATGCGGCTCTCGGGACAGCTCAAATAGCACTTTTAGTTAGGCAAACGATTTCTAAGCTAGCGCCTGTCGAACAGCTCTTCCAAGGAAACACGTGAGTGTGAAGCCCCACGAGCAAGGTCCTGCAATTGATCCGCGGTCAGGGTGTGCTGGTTGGGCGAGCTGCTGTGGTTGGGCGAGCAACTGCGGTTGCGCGAGGAGTTGCGGTGGTTGCGCGAATAGCTGGGGTTGCGCGAATAGCTGGGGTTGCGCGAGCAATTGTGGTTGCAGCTGGTAGGATTGCTGAAGCTGCGAGAGCTGCTGGAGCTGCTGAAGTTGTTGCAGCTGTTGACGAGCTGCTGGAGTTCTTGCAGCTGTTGAAGCTGCTGAGGCTGCTGCACCGGTTGAAGCTGTTGGGGCTGCAGCAACGGTTGAAGCTGCTGGAGCTGCTGTATCTGTTGAAGCTGCTGGGGTAGCTGCACCTGTTGAAGCTGAGACTGGGGCTGCGAGAGTTGCTGCAGCTGCAGGGGCTGCTGCGGCTGTTGCAGCTGCTGGGGCCGCGGCAGCACCTGTTGAAGCTGAGACTGGGGCTGCGGGAGTTGCTGCAGCTGCAAGTAAGGGCTGCTGCGGCTGTTGAAGCTGCTGAGGCGGCAGCACCTGTTGAAGCTGAGACGGGGGCTGCGGGAGTTGCTGCAGCTGCAAGGGCTGCTGCGGCTGTTGAAGCTGCTGAGGCGGCAGCACCTGCTGAAACTGCTGGGGCTGCAGCACCTGATGACCCTGAGCCTGTGACTGTGGGAGTTGCTGCAGGTGCTGGGCCAGGAGGAGTTCCTCCTGCTGCTGGGCCTGCGGGACGCCCTGACGAACTGCTTCCAGACCTGAGATCTCACCCTCCGTCCCTTGCTCCGCCGTGGGCGTCGCCGACGCCACAGGTGCCGGTCGCGGTTCCTCGGAGGCCGGCACTTGCGGCACGAGCGTCTCCAAACTAGCGCGCTCCAGCTCTAAGCGCCGGTCCAGTGCGCTCTGCTGTCTCTGCTCCAACGCTTCCAAACTCCGACCAAACTCCTCTCCCTGCTTCCTCAACAGCTCCTCCAACTGTTCACTCGTCACGCCCACCTGCACAGGTCCACTTCTTCCTTCCTCTATATCCACCTGCGCCGCCTGTGATAGTGACAGCACCCCACTGCTGACACTTGACCTCCGGCCTCGAGAACGACCACCTCCAGCTTTCCCCGTGCCTTTCCCCGTGCCCGCATCAAGTGCCCTACCCGACACGTCGCTCGGTGCTTGGCTCCCCCCTCGGTGTGGAACGGCCAGGTGCGCAACCCGCTTCTGCAAGGTGTGGCCGTCAGCCAAATCCGACCTCATGCGCTTCCTTCCTGAGGCCCCTTTAGACGCAATTGTCTCAGGCGGTGCATCCTCTGTGACCGTATCCCCCTCGGAACCCGCGCCCCCACGGCTAGGGGCAACCGATGCCGCGTCCTTGTCCACGAAGAGGTAGTCGTCACGGGTAACGCTCGCTCCTAACTCCAGCCGGTCCGCAGTATTCACCTGCCTCAACGGGGCCGTCACCGACACGCCCTCCTGCAAGCCCTTCGCTTTTCCCACCGCAATCTGTTGTGGCACAAACTTCCTGAGGACCTGGAACACTTTGTCGATCTTCTCGTTGTCACGGAAGTAAGCCTCCCCTCGGGCTTTGTCCGTTACGCCCACGTTCAGCTTGTTCATGCGGAAGGTGTGAAACATCTCCGGGTCGGCGTTCGGCCCATCGATTGGCCCCCCGCAATGGACAAACCACCCTTTATTCTTTATGTGCAGGATTGAGCCTACCACATACCCCCCGAGTGACCCTGGTGAAACACCACTCCGCCGTACGAGAATTTCCCGTTCGATTTCTCGGCGTATCCCTCCTTCCCACCAAAGCCGTCGCCATACACATACCGCGGCCTAAAGTTAATGTACTTGTTGTACGAGTGAAGACGTTGCGGCAGAGCCAGGTCCTCCCACAGAGACTTCCGCTGATGGCCACCTACGGGCAATGCCTGTGCGGGAGTGTTCGTGGGTCGCTCCGCCGATCCCAACGGCGCGTCCGGTACCACCCCCGCGGTCTCGGGTGCGGGCACCTCCGTGCTCGTGGGGGCGGGAGCATCCGCGGGTTGAGCCGCCGCTCCCGACGGCTCCTCTACACCCCCCGCGGGTTCCTCCGCCGATCCCGACGACGGCGCGTCCGGTACCACCCCCGCGGTCTTGGGTGCGGGCACCTCCGTGCTCGTGGGGGCGGGAGCATCCGCGGGTTGCTCCGCCCCTCCCGACGGCTCCTCTCCACCCCCCTCAAGCCTCAACGACCTTGAGTGTGGCCGCTTCAAGGGGTGGGGGAGCCGATGCCGAGAACTCCGAGAGCATGGACAAGGCAGGTGCCGGAGTGTCCGCGGGTTCCTCCGCCGAGCCCGACGGCGGGTCCGGTACCACCCCCGCGGTCTTGGGTGCGGGCACCTCCGTGCTCGTGGGGGCGGGAGCATCCGCGGGTTGAGCCGTCCCTCCCGACGGCGCGTTCACTACCAGCCCTGCGGTGTCGGGTGCGGGCACCTCCGTGCTGGTGGGGGCGGGAGCATGCGCGGGTTGCTCCGCCCCTCCCGACGGCCCCTCTACACCCCCCCGAACGCCCTCGGGTGTGGCCGCTTCAACAAGGGGCGGGGCATCCGACGCCGACGGCACCGCAAGCAACGGCAAACTCTCCTCGAGCGCGCCTTCCAGCAGCAGGGCACCTTTTTTTGCGAGGTTCAGAGCGTCTTTCTCCGCTTGCGAGGTTGGGTAGACCGTGCGCTTCGCCATGCACTCCGGCCTACCACAGTTGCTCACCTCTTCAATGCCTTTGGCTACAAGGCACACGTTGTGGTAGCTCGCATTGCAGTGCGAGCACCTGTGCACTCCACGTCCATCATCCTTCTCGCATATGAAGCAGCACTCTTCAGGTGCTGGCGGTGGGGGTGAGGGCGGAGCGAGCCCACCTAATTCATACAACACCAAAACCAAGCACGTTTACACAAGTAGGACGAGAAACATAAATAGAACTAAAAACTCATTACAAGGT
This sequence comes from Cymbomonas tetramitiformis, assembly GCA_001247695.2. Taxonomy (NCBI): domain Eukaryota; kingdom Viridiplantae; phylum Chlorophyta; class Pyramimonadophyceae; order Pyramimonadales; family Pyramimonadaceae; genus Cymbomonas; species Cymbomonas tetramitiformis. Next base: position 12,608 of record LGRX02032399.1, on the reverse strand, counting down.
CAATTATTGGACCACTTTGAAAAATGTGCTCACCAGCGTCGCCGGTCTTCAGCGCGCTAGTAGGCCAGTCCAAGGACTTTCTTCGAGAACTCTGCGCTTCCTTGGCCAAGCCCCGCAACGCGCGGGGAGCGTCAATTGAGGCCAGCGTTTTAACGGTGGCCTCGGTGGCATCTTCCGCCACTTCACTAGCAGTACATACACTCTGATTGCTGCTCGCACTCCTTGCGCCCACAGTTCTTTTGATTTGTGAGCAAACCACAATCGGCAGTCCCGAATTTTCGCTGACACGAAGGATGGAAACCACCTCCACAAACACTAAAAGTCATAATGGTCGCGCTTTTCTTGCAATAAACGCACTTCCCAGGCCGAGGACCACACTGCTTGCATTTTACTCCAACCTCCTCATCGCTAGAACACGCGAAATGAAAGTAGCCCTGGCACGTCTCGCATTGGATCTGCGGTACAATAGTTTTCGGGACCGCACAATCGCGGACCACACATTTCACTACATTCTCTTCTTTCTTCTTCGCAAGAGCTTTCACAACAGCCTTTGCTCCACGGTTCGCCCCCATGTTTCTGGGGTAAGGTGTTAACGTGCTACTTACTCTTAGGTTTCAGGAGCATAAGTCAATTAAGTAACGGCGGAGTCTTGGGCCTTCAAGTCCGTCCAGAACTCCAAAGCGCCACATCACGATGCACATACAAATATCCCACGCAAAAATATTTGGCTGTGGAACCCTAACAGATTTGGAGTCCGTCGATAAAACTTGATCGAACTCCAAAGCGCCACATCACGATGCACACAACATTATGTCACCGATATAAATTATGATGTGGAGCGCTGACAGATTTGGAGTCCGTCGATAAAACTTGATCGAACTCCAAAGCGCCACATCACGATGCACACAACATTATGTCACCGATATAAATTATGATGTGGAGCGCTGACAGATTTGGAGTCCGTCGATAAAACTTGATCGTACTCCAAAGCGCCACATCAAGATGCACATAACATTATGTCACCGATATAAATTATGATGTGGAGCGCTGACAGATTTGGAGTCCGTCGATAAAACTTGATCGAACTCCAAAGCGCCACATCACGATGCACACAACATTATGTCACGGATATAAATTATGATGTGGAGCGCTGACAGATTTGGAGTCCGTCGATAAAACTTGATCGAACTCCAAAGCGCCACATCAAGATGCACATAACATTATGTCACGGATATAAATTATGATGTGGAACGCTGACAGATTTGGAGTCCGTCGATAAAACTTGATCGAACTCCAAAGCGCCACATCACGATGCACACAACATTATGCCACCGATATAAATTATGATGTTGAGCGCTGACAGATTTGGTGAACTCCAAAGCGCCACATCATGAAGCACTTCACGCCATTTCGAAGTGAAACGCGTTTGTATTCTTCAAGAATGTGACCGGTGATGGAAGTGCGAGGAAGGTCATGCCCTCGCACGAATATATTTCATGTATATTTGATATGTGGTTAGCGTGGTAGAAACGACAACGATTTGGGTGGGACGAAGCGGCGCCCCAATCCGACAAGCTTCAACGGTGCGGTTGTACTTTATTTGTAAAGAGCCCGAAGCTATTATGAACTATTATGATCTGTGACAAAATGCGTGAGAACGACTGTTGCGGAGTGCGCATACCTTTTTGTAGCAGGGGTGCACATCGTGGAAGGCCACGTGAAGTTGACCGTGGTTCGGGATGATCGACGTTGGCTACTAGGGCAGTTATGTGGAATCATGCATGTCATTCTAGCTATGAGCGTCTTTTTAGCTTTGTGCGGCTCAGACGCGAGCTACAATCCTGGACCAGATATCCCGCCAATTCTTATGGACTTGCTACCTCTTCTAGTAGAAGTAGGCGACTCCGCACGCACCATACCTCTTGGAGTGTGGCCCCTACCGCAAGAAGCTATGCCGACGCTTGGACACTTGGTTACCAAGTTGGATTCGGTGTGCGATATTTGGGCATCTGCACGAGCTGAGGCGACTTCCACGCCCTTGCGTAATTGTCAGATTCCTGACAGCTCAGACAAAGAGGAATGTTCTTCTCCAGACGAACTGGACACTTCGCGCGAAGTGTCCAAAGGAGGGATAGAGGGGCAAGAAGATGGTTTGCGGCGGTCGCAGACACGTCACGAAGTTGACAGACCACAGGAATACACGCCACTGAAGCGAGGAAACAGGAACCACTGGATAGGGAAGATGAGCGAGATTTTTAGTAGGTCCCCAAACCGCATCGCTTCAGCGGTGAGGGGGTACATTGAAACGCTGCCAAAGGAAGTGGCAGTAGGTGTGCTGCAACGCTGTCGCGCAGCGTTGTTCGGTGATACAGAAATGGCGAAGACCAAAGCTATGGACTGCATTGTAGAAAACCTGGTTGCGGTCTTTGGGGCGCTGTCGAGTAGGAATTCTAACTTGAACGAGGAACACAAGCTTGCAGTGGCGGCCGCAGTGTTTGGCGAGAACATGCAAGAGGGGCACGTGTTAACCGCAGCGACAACAATGTTAGGCGTGCATAAGCGTGTAGGATATGCGGGCATCACGGGGCATAAAAACATGCTGGCGGGTGCGAGGGTTGGCAATGCCGAGCGTGCACGAAGGAGCTTGTACGTGGGTGTGACGCGCCCCAAGCGACGTGGGCGTCGTTCAGGGTGCATGGCGGAAGCCACTTGTGCACTCATCCGCGACTTTTGGTTGCACCCGGACAACACGCGCGTGAGTCCTTGTAAGAAGGACGTGGTGTTGGCAAGAGATCCACACACGGGGAAGCTTAAGACGCCCCGTTACTACGTTAGCAAGCATTGGCTTGAGGCTTCGCAACTAGTGGTGTACTGGAGATTTGTGGCGAAATATCCAAGCGTGAAGGTGGGGCAAAGGTCGTTTGAGAAGGCGGGAGTTTGTAAACCGCACAATGTGGTACGGTTGAGAAGAAGGGACAACATCTCTTGTTGTTGTAGGTATCACGAGGACATGCGCATGGTCCTTAAAGGGTTCGACGAAGCACGGGAGGCGGTGCACAAGAAGTGCCCGTGCAAGGATAAGAAGTGTTGCCCCCGAGTGCCACGGACGGCGGAGGAAAAGAGGGAGAGCACGGTGGGTGCGCCGACGGGGCAAGTGTGTGGCATCGTGAAGGCGGGGAAGTCTACCTCGACGTTCGCGGAGAGTCTGTTGTGCCCGCGTGAAGGGGATAAGCACCGCATAGAGTGCCTATTGCAAACCTGCAAACAGTGCGGAGGTTTGAAGAACTTTAAAGTGTGCGAGAAGGAGGTGCAATATGCGGAGGAGGTGAGGTGGTCGTGCTATGAGACTCTTAGTACGGGCAAGTACGACGACGAAGGGAAAGAGGTTAGGAGGTTGCAGTTTTTGCAGAAGAAGACGAAATTGGGGGCGTTAATATCTAAGCTGCAAACGCTGTTGCTGGGGCACGAACCGGGGAATGAAGTCGCCAAACTGTCGGTGCAATGGACGCTTTCTGTGCGAGGACGCGGCGTCGGAATCGTGGAAGTGGCGGAGGCTAAATGGGGTCGGGGACTGCCCGTTTTTGCGTCCCTATGCTTACCATACATTCATGGCCTTGCACCAGCACCGTCAATTTAAGACGTGTATCACGGATTTGCCGTTGGGGCATACGGCGTGGTGTTTCGACTTCTTCGAGAACCATTCGTTGAACATCCCGAGGGAAGTTCAGAGTTTGCACTGGGTGGTGAAGCAGGCTACTGTGTTGGTGTGTGTATTATGGCGGCACGCGTGCAAGGAAGTCGATGGGGTAGAGTCCACGGCGGAGAACCCGGTTGTGATAAAGGACTATGTGTTCTTTATCAGTGATGACCGCAAGCATGATCACAGATTCATTCAGTACATGCGAGAGGTGATCATCAAGGAGTACTTCGAGAAAAGGGGGATTCCGAAGCCAATATTTATTCACGAATGGGCGGATGGCTGTGCGGGGCAGAACAAGTGCGCGGCGGGATTCGCGGACGTGGGAAACAGCAAAATGGAATGGTCGCTGGGGATTCCTTGTCAGCGGAACTTCTTTGAGACGGCGCATGCTAAAGGGGAGCAGGACGGAGCAGGGGCACACGTGAAGCATGCAGCGGCGGTGGCAGTAATTTCGGAGGGTGACAAATGGTATGGGAAGATCTTGTGTGCGGCCGATCTCTATGCTTTTTGTGTGGAGAGGTTGCGCACACGCGCGGACACCAGCTACACGAAGTCGAGGGCCGCATTCAATCAACGATTTTTTATCTAGTTCCCGAGGACGCGACGAAAGAGGTGGCGGGAGGTTTGTCGGCGGTTGATCACACGGCGCGCATCGCATACAAATCTTTGGAGCGCACTTTGCAACTGCATTCGGTGCGATCGGGCGTGGCGGGGAAGTTGCTGGTGCGCGACAGGACATGCTATTGCGTGTCATGCTATGCGGAATGTGTGTCGTCCATGCCGACGTCAGAGAACTGTTTGGAGAGCTCGCATGTGGATTTGTGGAGGGAGGTGGAATTGACGCCCGCAACGGGTGCGGACGCGGTAAGGGTGCGGGAGTTGGTGGAGGAGTATGCGAGTGATGTGAGTGTAGCGGTGCGGCGCGGATGCATCATCGCGGTCCACCGAGACCCGGCGGACCGCACACACGCCTACTACTTGGTGAAGGCGTTATCCGCCGTGACGGAGGTTGGACCTAGGGGGCGCCGAGATGATTATGGGCAATATTTTGCCCCGGGAGAATTTGTGGTTTCGGGGAGGTACTTTGAATGGGAAGATGCCGATGTGAGAGATGACTACATACTAGACACAAGTAAAAAGTGCTTGATCTCTTGTGAAGCTGTGCGTGCAACCGATGTGCGCCTAGTTAAAAGAGGGGATGTGTACAAGATGCCTGTTGCCGAGCATGAGCGCGTGTTATCACTGTTGTAATTTTGGCATTCTAATATATAGTATGTGATTTGGCATTCACAATGCAATTGATAATGATAACATTTTTTGCATATTTATGCTCAAGCATTTGAACAAACTTGGGGTATCACAATTTTGATGTGACGCGCATGCATGCCAAGTGCAAAACTCGATTTCCTGCGGTTTGCAGTGACCAAAATGGCCCCGCACGACTACTCCAAAACCCTAAATGTCAAAAAATAACATTTTTGAGTTTGTCTAAACCTTCTCCAAACTTCTCCAAAAATATCAAGCCGTATAATAACATTTACCGAAATTATGCACTTTATAGCGGACCCCGCATATGCGAAACCCCTGCTCTCACAGCCAATATTTCACCCGCCAGCAACCCTACAACCCTAAAATCTTGGCTATGTAACTTTCTAGTGCCTTCAACTAACTTGGTGCACCTTCCCAAACTCGGCGATGACCTTTTATCAACACATTCATGTGACGCGCATGCATGCCAAGTGCAAAACACGATTTCCTGCGGTTTGCAGTGACCAAAATGGCCCCGCACGACTACTCCTAAACCCTAAATGTCAAAAAATAACATTTTTGAGTTTGTCCAAACCTTCTCCAAACTTCTCCAAAAATATCAAGCCGTATAATAACATTTACCGAAATTATGCACTTTATAGCGGACCCCGCATACGCGAAACCCCCTGCTCTCACAGCCAATACGATTTCACCCGCCAGCAACCCTAAAACCCTAAAATCTTGGCTATGCAACTTTCTAGTGCCTTCAACTAACTTGGCGCACCTTCCCAAACTCGGCGATGACCTTTTATCAACACATTCATGTGACGCGCATGCATGCCAAGTGCAAAACACGATTTCCTGCGGTTTGCAGTGACCAAAATGGCCCCGCACGACTACTCCTAAACCCTAAATGTCAAAATTTTATATTTTTGAGTTTGTCCAAACCTTCTCCAAACTTCTCCAAAAATATCAGGCCGTATAATAACATTTACCGAAATTATGCACTTAAGTATGTAACCCCCGTCCACCCACGCGTGCCACATGCCCACACACTCCCCACACTATAAGCTTCCTAAGTTATGCACAAATGTGCTCTACAAATACCTGCAAACACACTTCTAAGCATGTCTACTTCGCTACAACATTTATTTGGTGTCTTCGCTTTTTGAGTACCTGCCACAATCCAAAGCCAACCAGTCAGGGATATTGCTCACACACGAGCAGGAAAACACAAGAGACTCAAGTGAACAATGGGTAGGAGCATGCCTTTAAAGCGGCAGAGTCGGGTTTAATTCCGAGGCGCGCCACGAAGGCTCACGCACCACCCTGCCTCATCACTGCAATGAGAGGGGGTATAAGAAAATAAACTCCTGCCACCATGTTGCGGCACAAACAATACTGCAGTTGGGAGCCAAAGGTGGGGACGCGTGCGTGCTCGAAAGCAGTGTGGCGCGCGCAGTTCGGTTAGCTGTAAAGGGCGCGCGGTGCTCCGAGCGCTGTGGGGGGCGCGCGTAGGCTCGAAGTGTAGGGCATGGCAGTGCGCGCGTGCCTCGAAAGATGGGGGTGTGCAGCTCCGGAGCGCTTGTGGTGCGCGTAGGCTCTGAGCAGTGTGGGGGATTCCAAGTCGACTTCCTTTTCAGGAAAAACTACACATTATTACACGTACACCCTTTGCTCACCTCGGGAAGATATCATGTACATTTGTTCACCGACCCTTTCATTTGAGTTACCCCAATTCTCGTAGAGGTCAACCGTGTCAGTTTGATTCGAACAAGATGGCGAAACACTCATGACCATGCCCCATTGACTTCTTGACAGGCGCAAAGGAAATAAAGCATGATATGTCAATGATTGTTGGAAAGAGCTTCCGAGGATTGATAGCAGGGGGGCAGAGGTTCCAGGACTTCCTAGGGGGTGCCGACCCCCGCGCCAAAATCCAAGTCCTAGGGGGGGGGCGCTCACCCCCCAAGGGTAGAATGCAAGTCCTAGGGGCGGGTTCTGAGCACAGCCCCTTGCCTCAGAATAACTCTAGTGTTCAACGAAAAAGTCGGGAACGATGTTCAAAAATTCGCGCCTGCGGCGCATAATAATATAACATGTGAGGCGATAGCGCGGGGCACTCCCACCCCCACCATCCTTGCGTGACTAGTCCGCGCCCGTGATGGTGGTATCGTGGGACACTCCCGCCCGCCCCACGCGCGCGATGGTGGTATCGTGGGACACTCCCGCCCGCCCCACGCGCGCGATGGTGGTCTCGTGGGGCACTCCTGCCCGCCCCGCGAGCGTGATGGGGGTATCGTAGGGCACTCCCGTCCCCCGCGAGCGTGATGGTGGTATCACAGGGCACGTATCGTGGGGCACTCCCACCCGACCCGCGCGCGTTATGGTGGTATCGTGGGGCACTCCCGCTCGCCCCGCGCGCGTTATGGTGGTACCGTGGGGCACTCCCGCCCGCCCCGCAGTGTGCGCGAGTGCAAGTTCTAGGGGGGGGGTGCTGACCCCCCAACGGCAAAAAGCAACTCCTAAGGGGGGGGGTGCTAACCCCCCAAAGGCAAAATGCAAGTTCTAGGGGGGGGTATTTCTAGAACCCCTGCTGCCCCCCCCCCGCTATCAATCCTCGGAAGCTCAAACGAGAGGGTACCATTGAGACCATCAACTGTGAGGCAAATGTGTGTTGGGATTGCGCTCGTTCTCTGCCGTTCGTGGCGTTTTTTGCCACAAAGGATACGGAAGAACACCATTGTACACACAAAAATAAATTAGTTTACTAAAACAAACACACCTGCAAAGGCGTCTAACGAATTACCTGGCACACACACACACACACCCACACAAACCAGTCAGTCAAGGCGCCTGTTCACAAACGAAATTCAAACACAAGAACGCAATTATAACAGTGGATCGCACCTTCATTTGGCTGAGTTGGGTATTATCCCAAGACGTGCCCGAGGCAATCGCATGCCCAGCCTCGTTCCCAAACCCTGGACGGATCTTGCTCGCGCGAAAAACATGTTGTTTCTAACACGTATTATAATGCATATGCAAAGTGATACATATACGTTAGTATACTAACGTATACCGAACGCAACCGCTACTGGAGAGTGACTTGCAGGGTCACGGTCCAAAGTTTAACCGGGCTTGCGACAGTGGAGAGAACGAGAGAGACGCAATCTTACGCAATCTTGCACCTTGAAATTTGAATTTATATAGATTCCAACCGCGACAAATCCGTGCAGATAGCGGAAATTACGCAACCCACTGCGTACGCAACAAACTGCGTAGCTTTTATGTACGCCGGATTGAAGCAGATGATTTAATTATTTTGGTGAACGGTTTAGATGGATCAATTACAGTCATGATCTCCCGAATTTTGATACTCAGAAACGAGAGACTGAAGTTCTCCGCGCATGAATAACTTCGTTGAGACATGTCACCCTGTCACGTAATGCGAAATCGGATAGAAGTGTGTGTCAGTCATTAATTATATGTGTACACAGCATGCGCCCTTCAAATAATTGATACCAGCGGTAATTAATGACACCTCATGGGATTGTCGGAGCACAGAAACTTCGCTACTTCCTCGAACAGTCATCGAACGCTGCAACGAGAGCCAATCAAAGCGGCAACTCAGGGCATGGGTAGGGCCTCGCGTGGACCAACTTTCGGCCTAGCCTGGACAGCACCTGCCCCACGCTTGGGCCAATCATCGCCCTCGCATGGTCCGCCGCTGGTCCGAAGTGGCCCTTGCGTGGGACAGGTGCTGCCGCGCCCTAGAAGTGATGTGATCCCTGCACGATATGGTCTGCAATATTTCCACTGTTTATCCGAGACTGAGAGCACGACGACTCTAACGTCTTCGGCACAGCTCACTCCAAATCTACAGTGTACAATTTTGAATTACGCAGGGTGCCATTCTGTTCAATTTGTGCTGTGCAGCGAGAGATATGCCTAGTTTAATTCCAAGAGTTCTCGCGGTGAATACAGCTTCATATATGCAATTTTGCTCAAATTAGCTCTCATATTGAAAGTGTATCATGTATATTATTTTCACGAGTTTTAGACCCTGCTGCCTGACTAGGCTACTTATCGGCCTAGTCGGCATCCGATAACAAATCGGGTGTTTACTTACGACTGGGACGTGATGGCAGTCCACCTCAGCTTGCCACGTTCCGATCAATAATCACACGTTCCCTTCTCAGCGGCCGACTACGTAGGCTGATGAGTAGCCTAGTCAGCTTGTCAAGCTTATTATGGTATCTAACGCGTCAGTACCACAATAAAATGATTAAGCAAACACGAGATAAAATGATACCATAGGACAATGTAGGGAAATATGCGACAATGCAGGAGCCATTTATATCCAGAGTAATCTAGAATAATGTAGGACATAAATAGGACGATGCAGAATAACATAGGACAATTCAGAACGCATGGCATGCAGGCATATACGGGACGATGCACGATAATATGGGACGATGCAGCGCACTATGGGACAATGTAGGGAAATATCAGCCAATGCACAGTAACATAGGCCAATGATGAACCATTATGCAGGATAACAATCCCTCATAAATTTGAAGAGTCACAAGCAGTCGGATCAAATATGCCAAGCTAGCACTACTGTCAGGGTTTCGCATGCGTGTGGGAGGTATAGCATGCTTTCCCTAAAATACCCGTGATAAAAATGGGAGTCATCGTCCTCGGTTTCAGCCTTAAGAGTGGCGACATCGAGCTGGACAATGTTGACAATTGGTTACGTTCGCGCGACAGCCACATCCAGTTGAGTCGATTGAGTGGTCAATTTAAGGTTCATGGCCAAGCTTACAAAGATCCTCTACTAGATCACTCTCCCAGATGATCGCGACCTGAGGGGATAATTGTGCGGTGATGACGGAGGAGAGAGGGCTTGACTGGCATTGGGTCTCGGTTGCATGTTCATGTCATAGGAATCTCGAATTGACAGCATTATACCACCTAACATTTCCTCATACGAGAGCATCCACAAGCAAAACCCCGAGTGAGAAGCAAGCGAAACGGAATCACGGGCAAACTTGATCATAATCAACAAAAACATTCTTCTCTTGGGCAAATATTTCAAGTAAAAAGAATAAGTGCTAAGTTTCCACAATGCAATTCAGACACACGCATCGTGCACTGCCCCTATTTCCCCCCTCATATTGTACCCCTAGAACCTAGCAGGATGCTTGCACACACTGACATGGTTACACGCATACGTTATATCGGATATGCAAGATATCTATGAGGGTTGTGTTGATGACAGGAATCTGCACAATGATGCAATATAGGAACTATATTATTCTGGGAGCAAATTTTGATTGTTTCCGGAACAATTAACTTTTGATTTTCCCCGTAACAATGAATTTTGGCTATGGGAAAGCATATGTAGGGTTTAGTGTTAGGTTTTTAGGGTGCCTGGCTACTGGATAAACCCCATTAACTCTCACTAAACCCTAAATATGCGTGTCCGTAGCCAAAATTCATTGTTACGGGGAAAATCAGAAGTTAGTTGTTCCGGAAACAATCAAAATTTGCTCCCGGAAAAATTAAAACATTCCAATACACTCCTGTACTCATAGGTTTCCCATTAACATGTGCCCATATGCTTACATATGCCTGCACATCGCGGGTTTCTAGCGAGGGACATGCTTATGAGGACACACTGAACGGCATGAAATCGGCCAACAAAAGCCAGCCCACCATCATCCCAGTGGATGTGAGAAGCAAATCAAGAGCAGGGCGGGGCCGTGACAAGATACCACATACTCATACATATTCCCAACCCAAATGCAAAGCAGCATGGAAAGATGAAACGGTGTGACCGATCATCGCCAAACAACTGCTGGTCTCTGGGTTACAAGAGCGAACAAACACTGAACGGCATGAGATCGGCCAGCAAAAGCCAACCCACCATCATCCCAGTGGATGTGAGAAGCAAATCAAGAGCAGGGCGGGGCCGTGACAAGATACCACAAACGCATACATATTCCCAACCCAAATGCAAAGCAGCATGGAAAGATGATACGATGTGACCGATCGTCGCCAAACAATTGTTGGTCTCTGGGTTACGGAGTAAACGGACCCTGCTGGCATGCCCCCCAGTGGCTACCGGTCGATGGATGGGACCTGTTGGTCCATGGTTATGTCATGAATGCAGTCACACCACACAGCATGGACACCCCATGTCAAAAAAAAGGAAACATGCGGGCACCTAAGTGCTCCCCACAAAATTCAAGGGAAAACACAGAAGGTGTACTTCACCACCTTCTGCCTATCCTCGCAGCACGACCGATGAATCTACCGAGCTCTCCAAGAGGCCGTGCCCGCCAGAATGGCACCACAGGGATTACCGCCTCCCAAAACCCACTTCCACCCGGCGGCCGTCCCCGTTCACAACGATCCGCCAGTACTTCATATCAAGGTCAAAGAACACAAGTCCCCCGGCATGTGTAATAACCATGAGCACTGTAGACGGAGAGGGAGCCATGAGCACTGTAGACGGAGAGGGAGCTAGCGTCAGACGAATCCAAGACACTCCCAAAAAGCGAGCCGTAGACGAATCCCCGACGCACTCAAAGAGGCAGTACCCGTCAGAAGGGTACCACAGGGACAGCCACAATCCCATCATCCAAATCATTTCAGTGGCCGTCCCCGTTCACAGCGATCCGCCAGTACCCCATAAAGTGGGTGTCGATCACCAGTCCCCCGGCAGGTGAAAAAGCCCCAAGGCACTGGACATAAATAGAGCCAGCCGCAGACGAATCCCCCAAAGAGGCAGTACCCGCCAGAAGGGTACCACAGGGACAGCCACATCCCATCATCCAAATCATTCCAGTGGCCGTCCCCGTTTACAACGAGATGTCAGCACCCCATAACGTGGCTGCCAACCACCAGTCCCCCGGCAGGTGAAAAAGCCTCAAGGCACTGGACATAAATAGAGCCAGCCGCAGACGAATCCCCGACGCCCTCAAAGAGGCAGTACCCGTCAGAAGGGTACCACAGGGACAGCCACAATCCCATCATCCAAATCATTCCACTGGCCGTCCCCGTTAACAACGAGATGTCAGCACCCCATAAAGTGGCCGTCAACCACCAGTCCCCCGGCAGGTGAAAAAGCCTCAAGGCACTGGACATAAATAGAGCCAGCCGCAGACGAATCCCCGACGCCCTCAAAGAGGCAGTGCCCGTCAGAAGGGTACCACAGGGACAGCCACATCCCATCATCCAAATCATTTCAGTGGCCGTCCCCGTTCACAACGAGATGTCAGCACCCCATAACGTGGCTGTCAACCACCAGTCCCCCGGCAGGTGAAAAAGCCCCAAGGCACTGGACATAAATAGAGCCAGCCGCAGACGAATCCCCGACGCCCTCAAAGAGGCAGTACCCGTCAGAAGGGTACCACAGGGACAGCCCCATTCCATCATCCAAATCATTCCAGTGGCCGTCCCCGTTCACAGCGATCCGCCAGTACCCCATAACGTGGCTGTCAACCACCAGTCCCCCGGCAGGTGAAAAAACCTCAAGGCACTAGACATAAATAAAAGCCAGCCGCAGACGAATCCTCGACGCCCTCAAAGAGGCAGTACCCGTCAGAAGGGTACCACAGGGACAGCCACATCCCATCATCCAAATCATTCC
>LGRX02032397.1:0-17665 GCA_001247695.2 Cymbomonas tetramitiformis | reverse complement strand
ACGGTCACCCAGCCTACTATAGGAAGTGACATGTGACAGTTTCGGGTGTCACAGTGTCAAATCCAGTACACCACCTAGGGTGGTGACCGGAGCTAGTAGTGAAACGAAACAACAAACTCCCTACTCAATTTCAGGAGGAAACCGTAGCACAGCTGGGGGCCTGTACTCTTGGTCAGGGCGGTCCCAGCTCACAGCAAAGATTGTCAGACACAGCCGTTAAGTGCTAAAACCCTAAACACAGCTCAAATTCAGAGAGCTCCTCCGCACATCTAGAAAGCCAATCACTAGCTAATCTCTAGGAGGCAGGCACGGCGTAAGCAATCTTTAGCCACCAGAGGTCCCCGGAACTGGCCGGCCAGCCCGGAGCAGCGTGAGGGTGTGGTAGTTGCCGGCCTCCGGGGCCGGTGGGAAATCATGCGTAGACGAAATTGAGGAATTGTCGATCTCAGCCGCGGAGTCCCCAGAGCTAGGCGCCTCGTCCTCGGACGAGTACGGCGGTGGCGGGTAAGGTGGTGAAGGTGGAACTAGTGGATCGGGATCCACGAGCTCTGGCGGTAGCGGGAGAGAACCGTGGGAGCGGAATCCCTGTCGTAGCGCCCGATACCGCGCCTGTCTCCGCGGCGGAATAGCGTCCGGCCTCGCACCACCCACCGCGTCGCCAAGATTGTCATGAAACAGCGCAGGCGGTGAAGTCCCCGCAGTCGGGACAGCCGAGGCAGTCCACGCAGCACCACCGACCGGCGGAGCCGTGCATGCGCGCGCATCGGCACCACCGACACCGGAAACAGTGTGCGGTGCGGCGGTAGCGCAAATCACGAAAAGTGCACACACCAAAGATGAGGTAAGTAAAGACCCACCAAAGCCTGGAATCAGGGTAGATATCTTCCGCGGAGGTGACTCGGCCCGCATTGGGAATTTACTTCGGCCACATTTCGGCCCGTCTCGGTCCGAACCCAAAATTGCCCGCCGCAGGCGCAAAATTTTAATTTTAAGTATGACAATTTGTCAAAAATCGATAAAATTTTGGAAATTTATCGATTTTCCCCTCAATGCGACTCGGCCAATCCGCAACTTTTCCTTCGGCCCGCCTTCGGCCCGGGCCTCCGTGACACGGCCCCGGGCCGGCCAATCCCAGGAAGATATCTTCCCTGCCGGGGATACCCCTTCCACAGCCATACCGCGGCTGCGGATGCTCAAACGAAACGTCGTCGTCGTCCTCGTCGCGCTCGTTGCGTACGCCTCGGGCTTGTAGTCCATCACGCTCTCCGGCCCCTCGATCGCGGAGAGCATGGCCATGTATGTGTACGGACGGCTCGTCGGGCAGCTCCACCGCAATGCCCGTGCTCTCGATGAAATCGGCGAAAGTGCGGGTGACGGGTGGGCAAAAAGGATCGGGCGGACCGGTCCACTCCTCCTCGGATTCAACCGACGCGGGCGGAGAGTGCTTGGCCGGCTCTGACACCACCGGCACGTTGGCGGTGAATGTGTTGACGTTGAAGGTCGATGTTCCAGCCGTGCGCGCCAAGTCGGTGAACTCAGTGACGGCCGACACAAGGGTCTCGCCGTCCTCCTCGCAGAAAGAGCACGCGGAGAGGTCGGCGAAGATGTCCGGCTTCCCGCCCGCGAGCATGCAGAGGGCGTCGAACTCCTGAGCGTCGTCATGGTCGATGGCGTGCTGATACCTCGCAGCCAATACCGAGTTTTCGGCCTCCTCAGCGAAAGCATAGGCCGAAAGCCCGGTTCTACCCCCGTTCGGGCAGTCCCGGTGCCAATGCCGTGCTTTGCCCTTCGCGCACACCTGGTTTTGGCAGTACGGGACGCGGTCGCACCGGTGTCGCGGTGAAAGGCCACCTTCTTCGAAATGGACTGAGACCAATTGCCCCCCTTTGGAAGGGGCGAGGCCGCGAATCGGGTCTTGACCCGTCGGTCTGGTTTGTCCGCGCGGGGAGTGAATCCCCGCGGGGACGGCTCGGAGTCAGCGGAAGCGACAAACGCGGCCAACTGCCGCTTCAAGTCGAGGACCATTGTGCGTAGGTCCGCAAGCTCGCCGGGTCCACTGGAGTCACCGTCGCCCTTCTCCATGTAATGCGTACCGTGTGAGTACCTGTGGGCGGACGCCGTGGCGGTACCCGCCCGCACGTGTTCGGAGAAGCACTCACGCACCCATTGCTGAATTGTGAGAAGGTCATGTGCGGCTCTCTGATCATGGAGGAGCAGCCGGGACACCACCGGTTGGTAGAACGTGGTGTCGAGTGCCTTGATGAACAGGGCCTTGACGTCCTCGTCCAGGAGCGTCGCCCTCGTTCTCGCAGCCTTCAGCGCGGCGTTGAAGTCCCCGATCGCGTCATGGGGGCCCACGCCCGTCGGCGTGCCCATGGTCCGTAACCCTTGCACCAGATCCTCGAGCTTCGCAAGCCCTTCGTCGGAGAAGGCTTTCGGTTTGACAAAATCAGGCAGGTTCTCAGGCATAGAATTCAACACCTTGAGGCCCTCCTCCGGTAGCCACTTCTTGTCGGTGGAATACATCTTGTATTGCACGACCACTTCGCCGTCCTCGTTCATGTACGCTTTGAAGGTCTGCTGTGTGGAGATGCCACAGACGTTCTCGTAGCGACCACCGAACCAGGTCTTCAAATCGTGCACTTTCGCCACCGCGGTCGTGAAGATGCCATCCGAGAAACACTCCTTTGCGATTTCCATCATTTCGTCAAGGGTCATCGCAAGCTTGCGTTTTAAGCGCACAGAAAAACGCGAGAACATCTGGTCGATGTTCTCGTGGGTGTGGCCGACGATTAGGAAGTTCACCTTCACCTTCTTGAACGCGCCGGACATAACCAACCAAGAGATATACGCCAAAAGCATAACGCTCTTGTTGGTGCCCACGTTGTCGAGCTGGAGGTATAACACTTCCGGCATCGGGTACGGTTCGTCGCCATCCCCTTTACGACGGTGCTCTTGAATTCGAGTGACGTCACGATGCAGCACGTTCAGCAGGAAGTTGGCGTCGTCACCGTAATTCGCGTAGTTGAAGTCCATAAACCGGCCAACGTTTTCGATGATGCTACCCATATTGTGCACGTCCAAGAAGTCCTTTCGGTCCAGATATGATGACATGCGCCTGAAATGCGGCAGGCGCGTCGTCCATTGGGTCATCCCGTCAATGATGACAGAGGAATATTTCCACCGCGTCTTGTTTTCCTTGATGCTCTTAGTCATGTTGGATTTTCGGCCGTGTTTGTAGAACTTCTCACGCTCGGCACGCGCTTGGTTAAGGTGCACCTCTCGCATTTTGTCGTATGGACCTGAAAAAAAACGTTTTAATATACAAACTTCTAAAACAACGTAAAACAAATGCAAATACTATATTTTCAGAATTTAGCTTACCGTGCTGGGATTTAGGTGTGCCCTCCTTCAAGAGTTTGATCGAAGCACATACACTGCACTGCGAAAAAGGCTTGCACTTCGGAACTTTGAGCCAAGATTTGAACTCGTCTTTCCAGATTTCGTAGAAGTACGGCAAGGAGACTTCCTTGGATTTGCGGTCGTGAATAGATAACGAATCGAGATAGTCATCCCAAATCTCTTCTCTTGTCTTCCCCGACGGGAGATGCGTCTCAGGTTTATCAGCCTGATGTTCGCCCTGTTCAGCAGCCGCATATTTATTCACGAAGGCAACGGCATTTGATTTTTTGTTGGACAAACGCCGATTCGCCTCGCTGCCAGTCAGCCCGTGAATGAAATTTGTTCTTCCTGAGAGAACACGCTCGCATACGTCGCAGAAATAGCCTTGGCTTATTTTGCAAACCTTCTGGTAGGAGGCCGAGCACACCTGTAAATATACAAGCAAAGTGAATTTCTTCAAAAAATTACACTTTTGGGGAATTCTATAAAAAAGAAGGAAAACTGCTCATTAGCTTAATGAGCAGTTTTGGCAAACTTTCAGGAATGTGCACAAACATTTATACTTTTGGGAAATTCTATAATAAAGAAAGAAAACTGCTCATTAGCTTAATGAGCAGTTTAGGCAAACTTTCAGGAATATGCACAAACATTTATACTTTTGGGTAATGCTATAAAAAAGAAGGAATACTGCTCATTAGCTTAATGAGCAGTTTAGGCAAACTTTCAGGAATATGCACAAACGTTTATACTTTTGGGTAATCCTATAAAAAAGAAGGAATACTGCTCATTAGCTTAATGAGCAGTTTAGGCAAACTTTCAGGAATATGCACAAACGTTTATACTTTTGGGGAATTCTATAAGAAAAAAAGAATACTGCTCATTAGCTTAATGAGCAGTTTAGGCAAACGTTCAGGAATATGCAGAAACGTTTATACTTCTGGGTAATCCTATAAAAAAGAAGGAATACTGCTCATTAGCTTAATGAGCAGTTTAGGCAAACGTTCAGGAATATGCACAAACGTTTATACTTTTGGGGAATTCTATAAGAAAAAAGGAATACTGCTCATTAGCTTAATGAGCAGTTTAGGCAAACGTTCAGGAATATGCACAAACATTTATACTTTTGGGGAATTCCTAAAAAAGAAGGAAAACTGCTCATTAGCTTAATGAGCAGTTTAGGCAAACTCGCCGGTCTGTCACATATGAAGAACTTAAATATGAATCCGGAGTCACAAGTTCTGGTACCGCTCTTCATAAGATCTGTTACCATCCATTCTTTACGATCCTTTTGAGACAAGCCCCAAAACATTTTGCGTTGTGCTGTTAAAGCCGAGATATGAAACATCATGGAGCAAAAGGTTTTGCATTTGCACCGATAAACTGCAATACTATCTATGTCAGACTGTGAAAGGTTTCGTTCTTTGATTGATATTGGCTTGTTTTCTATGGGTTTTCTTTTTGTTGATGTGTAAACTGCTCGCTCTTTACCGACCTTAGTTGATTTCCCATTCAGCACACTTTCACTCTTTTCGTCACCCACGGAGTGCGAACTAAAGCTTGCTTCAAGGCTTCAGGGGGGCTTGACAGCGGGCCGAGCAGTTACGCCACCAATGGACCAGGTCGCAACTACAGTACCCGAGGCGGACGCCACTGGCAGCGTGGCCTCTCCATCATCACTGACCATTGCTGAAACCGCCCCTGCCGAACCCCCCACTCAGGATCAGCCAAATCCCCTCAGCCTGGTGGTGGCTCACCGGCGGCAGTCGGTAGAGTCGATGGTGCACGGCGGCGGCAACCCTGACCCTGAGCGCAGAGACCCCAGTCCAAGGGATCCGCCCCCAGGCCCTCTTGGTGACCCACCCCCAGACCCTCCTGGCGACCCCGACCAAGGGCCAGAACCCTCTTACCCTCAGTATCCGGAAGTTCGGGCCCTGTTCGTCACCCATGACGGTGGGTCCCTGTGGATTCACCAGTCAGCAGGAGTACGAGGCGCGGCGACTGTCACCCTGCCGTGGGACGAACGCCGCAGAGCTGGAGTACAGGGTGATTCCATCCTTTTCAGGATCATGCACTTGTTGGGAGCGCCGCTAACTGCCTACGCGCGCATGGGAGGTCGCTTACATCATGCACCCCTACCGCTCACTAACCCTCGCGTGGAGACTTGGGTACTCATGGTCGACCGTGAGGCCATGGGCTTGGCCATGGGAGATCCGGCTGCAGCTAATGTGCGGTCAACGAGCATGGGACATCCAGTGTGGGAATGGATACCGGCTACTGCACGAGAGTCGGAGATATCGCACTTCGACCAGGACGGCCTCGCGGCTTAGTCCGAGATTTGCAACTCCGACTGGTACAGGAGTATGAGCGCGGTGGCAGCACAGCCGCCCACTCCAATGCCATTTCACACACCGCTCCCACTCCCCGCTCCATCGCCAACTCCCGTACCGCCGCCCATCTTTGGACCGCCGGCCCCACTCCCAACCTCTGCACCACCGCCTGCTCCAACTTCAACCCCCACGAACCCCTCGTCTGCACTCCCACCTACGCATGCTCCAGGACCCCCGCCTGTAGCACCTTCAGCTCGCTTTCCTCACTCCGCTCCTGCGAACCCTAGCCTTTCTCCCAGTGTTGCACCCTTTGTGCCAAGCATCATCCGACTACCGCAGGGCACTAATCTGCGGGCGTCCTCGGACGAGATTCGCCAGGAGCACAAGGTTAAGGAGATGGTGCTGAAGTTGGTCAAGGGCGTGACCAAGTTCCCTTGTTCCGCGGCCGACACCAAATCGGCCGACAAAGATGGTCTACTCGCGCAACTGGAACACTACTCCAACCTGGTGCGGAAGACTTTTCAGGAGACCATCGTGATCGAGGCTCTGACCACCCCCAGCTGTACGCCAACCGTGTCGGAGTACCAAGCGAGCGTGTCGAGCCTCCTGTGGAGCTTCAAGGAGTACACCCTGTAGGACCAGCAGAAGAGGTTCCTGGAGCGAGCGGCGGGCATCTTCGGGTCCGACCAGGCCTGGCATAAGCGCTACGTTGACCTTGACGTGTTCTTCAACGACCTGGCAATATGTTCCCTCACTCAGTGTTATTTGGAGAACACGCACGGCGAGGCCATCGCGCTGAAGCAGGCGCCGAGCGAGACCGCGGCGGAGTACTTCTCGCGGTTGGAAACCCGCATGGCCTCGGTCAACTTCCTGGCCGGCCGAGTCCCCAATTGCGTGGAGATGACCAACCTGTCCATGCTCTCCATGTACCGTCGGGGACTGAAGTACGCGACCAAGGTCATGCAACGTCTCAGGACTATCAACGTCTCCAAGCCGCAGGAGTGGGAAAGGAAGGCCACCTCCGACGACATTCCGGGCACCCACAACGCCTTGTTGAAGATACGGGAAATTGCTGAGGAGGTGGAGAATGACATGGAGACAGAGACAGCCCAGAGGCGTGCTGCAGACCGCCCTCCCCGAACAGTCTCTTTTGCAAGTCCATCTCCCCGCCCCTCCTTCTTCAGGCGCAGCCCTTCCTCAAACCGCCCAGCGCTCGCCCTGTTGGAGAACGGGCCTACCACTGCCGCTGTTGCAGCAGTCACCCCGTTACCACCACCACCCGGTCTCTCTCGCATTGAAACGCCAAGGGTTCGCCGGTGTTTCGCCTGCGGGTCCACGGAGCATATCGTCCGCAACTGCACGGACGAAGTCAAGCTGAAGGAGTGGAGAGCCAACGCCCCCGCCCGGCTGGCAAACTCCCCTGTGTTCGTGGCCGCTGTCGTCTGGACCATCAAACAGCAGGAGGACCTCTCCCGGGTGGACGGCGTCCCTGAGGAGTTCTCCGAGGAAGTCTTGGCGCTCGCAAGCTGCGAGGACGAGCAGGGTTACCAGACCTTGGCAGCGCTCGCTGGCATCGACCTCGTGGAAGGTGACGGCCTTCCCCCAGCTGGAGACGACGAGTGACTGGTTGGCGACCAGCCCCTGACCCTGCCCTACGGGGAAGTGAGGTCACTCTCTGGCGATCAGACCCTCTCCGCTCAGGAGAAGCGGTCAAAACCAGAAGAACCCCGACGCGCTCGACGTCGTAGAGATCCCCGGGGTCATCGACCCCACCCCAAGAGTGTGGCCTTCGCCTCTGGGACACGCCTGCGACACACCTACCACTCAGCTGGTGCCCCATCGCTACCGGGTGATGACTTGACCAGTCACCCTCTTGCAGAAAGTGGTCCCTTCGACGACGCGCCCCTACCACTCGAGGACGCTCCTGCGTACACACGGGCAAGAATCGAGGGTCGGAGGGGCCTGCGAGTTCCCCGCCACTGGCCCCACATCATGAATGGCAACCTCGAGAGCCTTCGTGAACCCCGTCCCCAGCCGCGCGCTGTACTACCATTGCAGACCTACCAGTCCAACCTTGCGGATCCGCGAAAAAGACTGACGGCGTGGCATTGGAAGAGGGAGCTGTACTCCCTACCCCTTGAAGTTGCCATGCAGAAGGTCCGCTGAGCCCTGCGTAAATCTTTAGAAGCTGCCAAAGCCCTGGTGGACAAGATGTGGGAGCGCACCCACCCCCGCATACGCTCTGGGAGCCGAGCGCCAGAGGAGTACGCAGACCGCGCCAACCAGCAGGCTGAGAAAAGGCGTATCGCTCGCGAACCTCAGAATCGCAGAGAGGGACAACGGCGCATGGCACTGTGGCACCTTCTTTCACACGACGGCCGCCAACAAGCCCCCGAGCCCCTGGGCATCAGCTCCTCCGACCTCGACGCAGCCTGGAGGGAGCTGTCGCCCGCTGAACAGCTGGAGGCTATCGCAACCTCGAGCCCTGGCTCTTCCCCCGGTACCAGACCGTGGAAAAAAGAGGGTATGCGAAGAGCAGCAGCGAGATCTTCGACATCTCTCTGCACTCTGGACACTGAGGTGGGCACGATACCTGGGACAACAGGGGATGTAGGCCTGCCTGGTGCTTGGTGCAGTCTGCATGCAGTACATCAGTACAAGACAAGGAAGTTGGGGCCCAGTCCTCTGGGCATATCTCCCTCCTCGCCCCCAAAGCTGGACGGGTCCACTCCGAAGGGGACTCCTCCGCAGCACGCCGCTGACGCGCCGACCACCCCTGGGGGAAGCCTTGAAGGTCCATCTGACCGCGCTCAACCTTCGCTCGAAGTGGCGGAGGAGTCCTCCACCTCCAGCTCGCTCTGCTTCACCCAGCAAATGACTACTGTCAAAACGCATGAAGCAGAGGACAAGCCGCCCCGTCTGGACAGCCATCCTATCGTTGACGACCCCGGAACAATGGGAGAGGACTCCTCACCCGACTCGCTCTCGGCTACACCCAGCAAATGGCAGCCGCTGAGACTTATGAGGCAAGGTCTGAAGAGAACCACCCGAGCTCCTACCAACTCGCCCTCGATCCCTCCACCAGCAGTTCCCCGCAGAGTGACGAGGACCCCCTTGACTGCAGTGGAACCACCCATGCCAGTCTCACCACCAGTGCCACTACCCACGTGAGCCCCACAGCGAGCGGCACTACCCATGTGAGCCCCACAGTGAGTACCGCCCACGTGAGCCCTACCACCAGCGGCACCACCCATGTGAGCCCCGCCACCAGCGATACCACCCATGTCAGCCCCACCTCGAGCGAATGTACTCCAACGGGTGCCCTGCTGACAGTGAGCGCAGATGATCTCATCAGCCACCCGACTGAAGACATTGACTTGCTGGATGAGGAGTTCTACGCCGCATGTAGGCAAACGGCGAAGGAGTGTCGCGACGCCTCGGACAATCTCCTCCCCAACCTCAAGTTCAAGAGCATACGCACGGATGGAAGAGTCCATCCAGTGGAAGACCGATATCGAGGGGACTCTGGCAGCGGCGCATGACGACGAAGAAGGACCGCTGCTACTGGTGTTCTACGCGACCCTCAGAGTGCACACGGTCAAGGTGTTGATTGACTCGGGAGCCTCCGACAACTTCATCTCGGAGCAGAGTGCTAAGCGGTGCGGCCTCACGACGCGGGCCGGCTCCGAGATGCGGGTCACCCTGGCGGGCGGGTCTGTGAAGATCACGGGCGCTACCGCGTACGCTAAGTTCAACCCGCATACCACCACGGGCACCTACACGGAGAACGCCCTGGCCCTTCGGATTCTCCCCCTGGGCATACAAGTGGACGTTATCCTCGGCGGAAGATGGCTGCGCAGCCATTCCCCCGTAACCTTGGGTTACGAGGGGAACGGGTCTGTGTCCTTCCTCAGGAAGTCCCGCGGCGGCAAGATTGGAGATCGCGTCACTATCGCAGGCTGCTCTCCTGGGAAGGCACCTGGGGACAAGTCTCCGAAGGGCACCACTTGTGCGGGATTGGTGGACGAGGTGTTCCTGACCCCTGCCCAGCTGAAGAAGTACCTGGTGTACGCGGAGACGCAAAAGAGGCGCGGCAATGATGACCCTGGGGTACATCCCGCCTGGCTCATGATGGCCGAGAAACCCCAAAATGATAAGACCTCCGCCTTCGCAGCGACGGCTATCGACACTGAACACGTCAAGCCTGCTGCGGACACTGAAGACGCCGACGTGGACCCCGATTGGACTCTCAAGTTCCAAGACTTCTGGGGCCCTGAGTATGAGAAGGAGATGACGACTGCCCTGCCGGACATCAATGGCCTGAGACATGACCCTCAAGACGAGGCTGGCATTCACCTGGACCCTGAGCTGAGCAAAAAGGGTCCACCCTGCCAGCGCATCTACAAGAAGTCCGCGGAGGAACTCCGCCAACTCCGGGAGCGCGTTGAGACCCTGGTGTCTAAAGGTTACATACAACCCTCGTCCAGCCCATACGCAGCTCCCTGCCTGATGGTCCCCAAGCCAGGGCATCCCAGGGAGCTGCGACTGGTGATCGACTACCGACTCCTTAATCGCTAGACAGTGAAGGACAAGTACCCTCTCCCTGACATCCAGATGATGTTCGACGAGATGCAGGGTGCCAAATTCTTCTCTTCCTTCGACGCGGTGGATGGCTTCTGGCAAGTCCCGATGGCCCCAGGAGACGTGGAAAAGACTGCCTTCACCACCCAGATGGGATCCTATGAATGGTTAGTCATGCCACAAGAGCTACAAAACTCCCCATCTCAATACCAACGACGAATGCAGCGTGCTCTGGGTCACCTTCCCTTCGTTCGCATATTCATTGACGACGTGGTCGTATTCAGGAACACCGCCGCAGAACACTACGAGCACGTCAAGCAGTTGCTCCTGTCATGCAGGGAGAAGGGCGTCTTCTTGAAGAGGTCTAAGTGCCAGTTGCTGAAGAAGCTTTCTTGGCCACTGCATCTTTGCGGACGGCTGCAGACCTCAGCATGATAAGGTGGCTGCAGTAAGGGACTGGCCTGAGCTGGAGACAGTTACCCACGTCTGACAGTTCTTGGGCCTGGCGGGATACTACCGCAGGTTCATACACCGTTTCTCCGAAATCGCCCAACCTCTCACTCGCCTGACCAAGGCAGATGTACCATGGGAGTGGGGCCCTATGCAGCAGTGGGCCTTCGAGGAACTGAAGAAGGCCCTCACTTCAGCACCAGTACTCGCCCTACCCAACATCAAGGGGGCCGCAGACGGCACAGCACCTTTCATAGTGCAGACGGACGCCAGTGGCATCGCTCTTGGGGGAGTACTGATGCAGGACAATGGGGATGGCCTCGGCCTACGCGTGATAGCGTACGAGAGTCGTCAGTTCTCGGCCGCCGAGCAGAACTATCACACCGGGGAACGAGAGCTGGGCGCCCTGCACCATTGCACCACGGTCACCTGGCAACACTACCTCATCTTCACCAACTTCCGCATTCAAGGCGATCACCGTCCCCTCGAATGGTTGATGGAACCTGGTAGGGAGCTCAGCCGTAGGCATGCGCGCTGGTATATGGACCTCGTGGAGGTGGGGGTTCCGCGTATGGAGTACATTAAAGGAGCGCTACTGCTGGTGCCCGACGCCCTGTCTAGACAACCTGATTTCAAAGACAAGGACGTCCGCGACGGTCTGAAAGAGGCAGGGGTGTTCGACCCCACCTCAGACCTACCGAAGGACCCGCTGGCAACCCTGGAGTCTGAGTACTTCTCCAGCGCACCACTTGCAGCCCATCCTCACTGGGCCCAGACGATTGACTGCTGGCTTTCAGCGGTAGAGACTCTCTTCATGGCAGAGCAGGCCATGGACTTGGGGGAGACCATCGCCCTCGTCAACCCGAAGCTCTATGAAAGAGCGAAGGGGGTTGACCTCGACTTCGACATGCCTAACCAGCCCGAAGCCAAGGGTGCAATGCCGACGGACCCCACGTGCAAGCCCCCCGCTCAAACCTCATCTCACATGAGGATGACGAGAAGCATGTCGCGGACACAAGCCGCGGTGACTGGGAAGACCTCTGCGACCTCAGCACGCTCACAGTCGACACCGCAAAAGGTGCAGACGCCTACACCCCAGGCTGACGCACCGATAGCACCCGCTGACAAGACACCGGCGAGTTCACCACCCCCGGAGAAGGTACCCCAGCAGTCAGCTCCATCAGCGACTCGTTCACCATGGGAGCGACGAGATCGCCTCCCGGAGGACACGCAGAACTGGCGCGTTCGCGCAGAGTACGCCTCGAAATACACCAACAAGTTCGGTCCCTTCGACGTGGACGCCTGGTGCAACCTCGGTGGTCGCAAGAGACAGGTGGATCATTTCTGGACTGACTGCCTCTCCGAGAAATGGAGAGGTCTTCGGGTCTGGTGTAACCCCCCATACAATTCCAGCCACATCACCGTGGAGGCGATATTGAACAAGTACATCGCAGAATGGAAGGCAGATCCGGAGAACACCTCTGCAATCTTCGTCCTTCCAGACCACCAGTCCAAACTTCCCGCGTGGCGCAAGCTGTTCAGAAAGGCAAACATGCAGATCGTGGAAGTTATCCCTACCCACGACGACAAAGGCGAGCCCAACCAGTTCTTCGAGAACCCGGACGGGAAGGCCTTTGATCTCCGCTGGCCTGTCTTGATTGTCCACGCTCCCCCATCCAAACCACAGCCAACACGCGTAAGGCATCCCCGCGTGACCCCAGCTGTGATAAGAAAGGGAGAAGCAGCGGACTTCAGAGACGCGGTCTCTCAACAGTCGGACTCAAAGTTTCGGCGCGCCCTGAAGGCGGAGTACAACCGCGAGGGATCGCTTCGCTCACTGCGAGACAGAGTAAAAGCAGCCCCACACCAATGCCTACAGGACTTCAGGCTGGTGGGTGAGGTGGTTTGGAGAACTGCGGCGGGGAGATATCAATTGGTGCTGGGGGAGGATTCTCCACTTCGAGAAGTGGTAATTCGTCATGCCCACAAGTCACTGTTTGCGGGGCACACTGGAAGAGACAAAACACCGGAAAGAGTACTGCGACGCTTTTGTTGGCGTGGAGCTGCGGATGACGTAGGCACCTGGGTTGCATCTTGCTCAGTGTGTCAGTCAGTCCGGCCGCGAGGGACTTACCCGGACGGCTTGCTAAATCCTCACAGTATCCCGAATAGGCCGTGGCAGGATGTCGCAATGGACTTCGTCACTGGCTTACTAGTATCGGAGAGAGGCAATGCCGCCTTCGTGGCCTTCACATGCAACCTGACAAAGATGGTCCACGTCACACCGATGAACTTCGGCGACAGCTCTGCGGCCGTGGTGGCCAGAATCTACTTTGATTCAGTGTGGCGCTTGCATGGTGCACCTATGAAGATCGTCTATGTCCGCGACCCGCGGTTTCAGGACGCCTTCTGGCAGGAGCTTATGAGACCGATGGGCGTAAAAGTAGCTCGCACCACCCCATACAACCCTCGGTCTGATGGGCAAGCGGAACACAACAACCGAGTCATTGAGGACATGCTCAGATCCTTCGTGGACGCTAATGTAGAAGACTGGGACTTATTTACCACCAACGTGGAGTTCGCAATCAATGACTCCAGAAGTGAATCTACTGGCTTCACACCATTTGAGTTGGTATTCGGATTCTCAACGCTGTCTTAGCTGGACCTCTTCCTGGAAGCCGTGCAGTCCACCGTTGGACGACGAACAGGGGGAGTGGGTACCGCCCATGAAGTGGCCGCGAAATTTTCGTCGCAACTACGGGACGCTAGACAACGGTTGGAACTAGCTCAGCAACGACAGTGCGAGCAATTTGATGGCAGGCACGGACAGCGGGAATATGCCGTCGGGGACCTGGTTTGGATAGAGGCGAAGCATCTCACCGAGAAGGTAATGGACCGCTCCATCTGCAGGAAGCTGACTAAGCGTTGGCATGGGCCAGTCCCTGTAACAGAGCGCTTCTTCAGTGATATGCAAATGACCATGCCAGAGGCCGACAGTGGAGCCCCGGTAGCCTACCGCCTACGCCTTCCCCCTCACTGGCGAATACACGACGTGTTCGCTCAACATCGCCTCAAGCCATACACCAGCGGCTAGGACACCTTCGCCGCACGCGACCACCTGGCGGTGCTTGAAGAGGTAGTGGTAGACGGCCAGAAGGAGGCACATGTCGAACGTATCCTCGCACGCCGAGTACGACCAGTACGAGGAAAGGAGGTAGAAGAGTAATAAGTTCAATGGACCGGCTACTCCAAGGCCCACGACCAATGGAGAACCCGTGACAAACTCGAACGCGGAGGCCCACTCCTACAACTTCGTGATTTCGAGCAAGCGAGACTGCGCATGGAAGCACAAGTTCGCGATGAAGCCACACGACGGCGTGAGCAGCGTGGCCGTCACTCCGCCCAAGCCGGAGTGACGCTTGCACATCTCATCAACAACCCCTGCGATGAACTGGACCAGCTCGAGCAGATGGAACATGACACCCTTCTGCCGTGGGAACACCAAGAACTCGCAGAAGATGGGTCATTAGCACTGGTGACAGAGCTGATGGCGATCCAGACAGAGACAACCCGTGTGCCCAGAATCCTTGTACTTTTCAGCGGTACTGGCTCGGTGGAAAGAGAGTTTCTAAATTGCTTCCCCACTGCTTCAGTAGTGACCCTCGACTCCGAGCCCACCTGGCATCCCACTCATGTACAAACCATCTTAGAGTGGAACCACGAGGAATACCCGCCAGGATTCTTCGATGTCATTTGGGCCAGCCCTCCCTGTAGGCAGTACAGCCAAGCTCGCACCACTGGAGGACCTCCCGATCTTCCTCAGGCTGACAAGATCGTGCGGCGGACATTGCAGATCATCGACTATATAGAGCCAAAGCACTGGTTCATGGAGAATCCCAGAGGTCGCTTCCCCAACGCGCTGCGGCTCCGCCCCATAATGCGCCGACTCCCTCCCCCACTGGTGTGCACCTACTGCATGTACGGTATGCAGTACATGAAGCCTACTTGCATATGGACAAACTCAGCGCCGCCTACGCCCTTGCTACGCTGCACTGCTTCAACACCATGCGCGTGCAGGTGGGCGACCGGCGGCCATCCGAAAACTGTACAGCTAGGGCCCCATCCGCAGCAAGCTGGAGCTGGGCAATCCGCGAGTGTATACCCTGTACCAGCGCCCCTGCTGCGACAACTTTTCCGACATCTACGCCTCCGCAAGACTGAAGACCCGCTTTAGATTCCAAGCGGCACCCTTCTCCGTGAAAGTGGTGCCCTGGTAGCGGCAGGCGAATTGTGTTCGAAGAGGAACCAGAGAACCTAAGAACTGGAGACAGAAAGGAACCAGAGAACCTAAGAACTGGAACTTAGATGGGTACCTTAGCGGAGTGATCCCAGGAGGTAGACCACTCCTAAGGGGGCGAGAGTTGTGCCCGGAGGCACAGCGTGGGCCGATATGTCTATGCGTATGTATGTGTGTCATCGGGAGTAATCTGGGATTGACACGATGACAGTGAAATTGGGCTTGAAATCACGATGAGAATGAGTACCAGATGTCCGGGGTATGATAGTATGACACTATGACACTATAGTAGTATGACAGTACTGTGGGGTAGTCATCGTGGTACTTAGTCAGGCCCTTGGGGGATGGTCGGGTTCGCATCGGGATCAGAAAGACGATGAAATCGAGTATCAGATGTCTGGGGTATGACAGTATGATAGTATGACAGTATGACAATACAGTAGTATGACCGTACGGTACGACGGTCATCGTGTCAGCCCGTCGATGTGACATCTGAATTGAGAATGATGAATCGGAATTAGAAATGAAATCGGATCAGGAATCGAACGTTGGGCCGTGGTGTGACATCGGGTGGCCGGGTGGTTGACCCTACAGCCCGAGTTACGAGTGAATAAGTAGAGCTTGAGAAGTGCTTGGCCTTCAGAACTCGGAACCGAAACTATTGTTTGCACCTCAGTCTGGCCCTGATCCAGTATATTATAAAAACAGAATTGTGTACCTTTGCACGTTCAATCAAAAACATCATTCCGAGTATATGTCGTAGTGCCCCGGGCACATTAACTCAGGTGCAGGCAGTTTTCTTTTTTTAGACCGTGCGCCGCAGACGGCCACCGGCCCCTCCCCTCCACTCCGCAGGATGGCCGCGCGCGACTGCAGCCAGCAGACCGCTCCAATCGATTGCAAGAGCTCCCAAGGCGGCTTGTGGGGTCCACCTGACACCCGCCACTTGCGGGAAGTAAGGCGCTGTCCGGCCTTCCATTGCGCGTGTGACTGTGCCGGGCGGTGGCGGCGGCTCCAGGGGGGACCATCCGCCGCGGAGCTTCGTGCCATCCCGGGAGCCTCCACGCACGCCACAGACCCGGAGCGGTCGAGCCCCAACGCTGCAGTTGATACCGACATGCTGCAAAGGCGGCCTCCTCCAGCTCCGAGACTGCCTTTGCCGGAAGGGGGAGTCGATGCCAGGCTGGCACGCCGGCTTTGCAGGTTGTTTGCGCTCCTATTTCCCAGCTGGCGCTCCCTGTCCTCGGTGGCGCTCGTCGTGTCACTATTAATGGCGCTCCTAGCGGGTGAGCACCCCCACCTCCGTGTATCAAAGTCCCTCCCGCGACTCACCAGACCCCCAAGAAAAAAGAAAAAAAGAAAAAAAGCCGCTCTATTTGGGGTGTGAGGCTTAAAGTCCCCATGACTTTCATCGGCATGCTCTGCATCCAGCCCTAATGTGGTCCGTGCTCTGTGTGTGTTTCGCTCGCATGAGGTCCGGAGGCCTCTCCCGTGTCCACACCCCTGCGTGCATCCCCCCAGCTTCACTCACGGTGCCTCTCGAGGCGCCCCGCGGCGCCCCGTCGCGGCCTTGGGCGTGTGCTTACCCTCGGATCGCTTCGATGACCACGTGGCGTGTTCGCGCGGAAGGGACCGATCAGCTCCCGATAACGCCCGCGGACCAGCTCGTCCGTAGATCTCCCCCCTGAGTTCCCGCGGGCGCTCTCGACGGCTGCCAGCTCAGTTGCAGGTGACGCTCCAGCGAGTCCAGGCGTCCATCACGGTGAGCCTAGTTGAGAACGACGAGGCCACACTGCGGCTGATTGGGCACGGCACCGTGCTGCTTGCCCTGAAGACCACGCTGCTCACCATCTCCGGGTGGATCGGCCAGGCACGCGCCTTCCTGGGCCCGTTGTGCTCTGAGCGAATGCACGGATTATCGCCCGGGCTCCGATTGCCGCGATCTGTGTTGCGTGCCTCCGCCGCGTCACCGGCAGAATGCATGATAAGGCCGGATTTGCCAGAAACATCCGACCAATCGGAAGGATTTTCCGGCCGCTCTGAGCTGGACGTGTTATCGTTAAGCCTCGCCTGTTGCCATGACGGTCAGGCATATGCCCACCAGAGGCTGGTGTGAGCGGGCAGGCGGTGCCCATATTTGGGAGTTTCCAAAACTCTACCATTGGTGGTAGGTCACCTTCTTGCACGTCTCTCGACAGTGCAAGTGACACAGTGCTCGCCCCCAAGTGACACAGTGCTCGGCCCCTTTACGATATGTGCATCCCATGGCCGGGCGCCAGCCTTCGAGTGATAGCTCGCGCTGACAAGTCGTGCACAAGATGTAGAGGAACCATGCGATGCGATGTGAACGCTCCGATGCGTAGGAGATTTTTAGGCCAACCAACAAAGCGTCACTGAAGCCTGCCAAGCTCGCTCCGGAGGGAAGATGTCCTTCTGCTGCCGCTTTGCGCCACGTGTTCACGGCGCCCCTAGAATCAGTAGTAATCAAGCGCATGTCCGCTAGAGGCCCTCATCGAGGTTCAAGCGCACAATCTTCAGAGGCTCTGGTGGGGAGGGCCAGGTGTGCATGTCCTCAGGGGCCTGGTGGGCTTTCAGGCGCACAATCTTC
>LGRX02032396.1:0-13247 GCA_001247695.2 Cymbomonas tetramitiformis | reverse complement strand
GCAAGGCGTGGTCATAAGCATAGGCGCAGCTAGCCACATGCCTACCAATCTTGCTGCGAGACCCGCTTACGTGAGCATACATGAGCATGCATGAGCATACATGAGCATGCGTGAGCATCTTAAACGCCTTTAAACAGGTGTACAAGGTGCGACACGATGTGGTTACAACGTTGATAACGTGTGCGTACGTGCTACGTTGGGCAAGGCGTGGTCATAAGCATAGGCGCATCTAGCCACATGCCTATCAATCTTGTTGCGAGACCCGCTTACGTGAGCATGCATGAGCATGCATGAGCATGCATGTGCATGCGTGAGCATCTTAAACGCCTTCAACCAGGTGTACAAGGTGCCACTTGATGTGGTTACAACGTTGATAACGTGTGCGTACGTGCTACGTTGGGCAAGGCGTGGTCATAAGCATATGCGCAGATAGCCACATGCCTACCAATCTTGTTGCGAGACCCGCTTACGTGAGCATACATGAGCATGCACGAGCATACATGAGCATGCGTGAGCATCTTAAACGCCTTCAAACAGGTGTACAATGTGCGACACGATGTGGTTACAACGTTGATAACATGCGCGTACATGTTGCGTCGGGCAAGGCGTGGTCATAAGCATAGGCGTAGCTAGCCAATTGCCTACCCATTCTGCTGCGAGACCCGCTTACGTGAGCATACATGAGCATGCATGAGCATACATGAGCATGCATAAGCATCTTAAACGCCTTCAAACAGGTGTACAAGGTGCGACACGATGTGGTTACAACATTGATAACATAAGCGTACATGTTGCGTCGGGCAAGGCGTGGTCACATGCATAGGCGTAGCTAGCCACATGCCTACCCATCTTGCTGCGAGACCCGCTTAAGTGAGCATACATGAATATGCATGAGCATACATGAGCATGCATGAGTATGCACGGGCATCTTAAACGCCTTTAACCAAATGTACATGGTGCGACACGGTGTGGTTACAGCGTTGTTAAGGTGCGCGTACGTGCTGCGTTGGGCAAGGCGCCGTGGCCACAGGCATAGGCGCAGCTAGCCACATGCCTATCAATCTTGCTGCCAGACCCGCTTACGTGAGCATACATGAGTATGCATGAGCATGCATGAGCATGCGTGAGCATCTTAAACGCCTTCAAACAGGTGTACAAGGTGTGACACGATGTGGTTACAACGTTGATAACGTGTGCGTACGTGCTACGTCAGGCAAGGCGTGGTCATAAGCATAGGCGCAGCTAGCCACATACCTACCAATCTTGCTGCGAGACCCGCTTACGTGAGCATACATGAGCATGCATGAGCATGCATGAGCATGCGTGAGCATCTTAAACGCCTTTATCCAGGTTTACAAGGTGCGACACGATGTGGTTACAACGTTGATAACGTGTGCGTACGTGCTGCGTCAGGCAAGGCGTGGTCATAAGCATAGGCGCAGCTAGTCACATGCCTATCAATCTTGTTGCGAGACCCGCTTACGTGAGCATACGTGAGCATGCATGAGCATACATGAGCATGCGTGAGCATCTTAGACGCCTTCAAACAGGTGTACAAGGTGCGACACGATGTGGTTACAACGTTGATAACGTGTGCGTACGTGCTGCGTCAGGCAAGGCGTGGTCATAAGCATAGGCGCAGCTAGCCACATGCCTACCAATCTCGCTGCGAGACCCGCTTACGTGAGCATACATGAGCATGCATGAGCATGCATGAGCATGCGTGAGCATCCTAAACGCCTTCGAACAGGTGTACAAGGCGCGACACGATGTGGTTACAACGTTGATAACATGCGTGTAGCTGCTGCGTCAGGGAAAGCGTGGTCACAGGCATAGGCGCAGCTAGCCACATGCCTACCCATCTTGCTGCGAGACCCGCTTAAGTGAGCATACATGAGCATGCATGAGCATACATGAGCATGCGTGAGCATCTTAAACGCCTTTAACCAGGTGTACAAGGTGCGACACGATGTGGTTACAACATTGATAACATAAGCGTACATGTTGCGTCAGGCAAGGCGTGGTCACATGCATAGGCGTAGCTAGCCACATGCCTACCCATCTTGCTGCGAGACCCGCTTAAGTGAGCATACATGAGTATGCATGAGCATACATGAGCATGCATGAGCATGCACGGGCATCTTAAACGCCTTTAACCAAATGTACATGGTGCGACACGGTGTGGTTACAACGTTGTTAAGGTGCGCGTACGTGCTGCGTTGGGAAAGGCGCCGTGGCCACAGGCATAGGCGCAGCTAGCCACATGCCTATCAATCTTGCTGCCAGACCCGCTTACGTGAGCATACATGAGTATGCATGAGCATGCATGAGCATGCGTGAGCATCTTAAACGCCTTTAAACAGGTGTACAAGGTGTGACTTGATGTGGTTACAACGTTGATAACGTGTGCGTACGTGCTACGTTGGGCAAGGCGTGGTCATAAGCATAGGCGCATCTAGCCACATGCATATCAATCTTGTTGCGAGACCCGCTTACGTGAGCATGCATGAGCATGCATGAGCATGCATGAGCATGCATGTGCATGCGTGAGCATCCTAAACGCCTTCAACCAGGTGTACAAGGTGCCACTTGATGTGGTTACAACGTTGATAACGTGTGCGTACGTGCTACGTTGGGCAAGGCGTGGTCATAAGCATATGCGCAGCTAGCCACATGCCTACCAATCTTGTTGCGAGACCCGCTTACGTGAGCATGCATGAGCATGCATGAGCATACATGAGCATGCGTGAGCATCCTGGACGCCTTCGAACAGGTGTACAATGTGCGACACGATGTGGTTACAACGTTGATAACATGCGCGTACATGTTGCGTCGGGCAAGGCGTGGTCACATGCATAGGCGTAGCTAGCCAATTGCCTACCCATTCTGCTGCGAGACCCGCTTACGTGAGCATACATGAGCATGCATGAGCATACATGAGCATGCGTAAGCATCTTAAACGCCTTCAAACAGGTGTACAAGGTGCGACACGATGTGGTTACAACATTGATAACATAAGCGTACATGTTGCGTCGGGCAAGGCGTGGTCACATGCATAGGCGTAGCTAGCCACATGCCTACCCATCTTGCTGCGAGACCCGCTTAAGTGAGCATACATGAATATGCATGAGCATACATGAGCATGCATGAGCATGCACGGGCATCTTAAACGCCTTTAACCAAATGTACATGGTGCGACACGGTGTGGTTACAACGTTGTTAAGGTGCGCGTACGTGCTGCGTTGAGCAAGGCGCCGTGGCCACAGGCATAGGCGCAGCTAGCCACATGCCTATCAATCTTGCTGCCAGACCCGCTTACGTGAGCATACATGAGTATGCATGAGCATGCATGAGCATGCGTGAGCATCTTAAACGACTTCAAACAGGTGTACAAGGTGTGACACGATGTGGTTACAATAACGTTGATAACGTGTGCGTACGTGCTACGTCAGGCAAGGCGTGGTCATAAGCATAGGCGCAGCTAGCCACATGCCTATCAATCTTGTTGCGAGACCCGCTTACGTGAGCATACATGAGCATGCATGAGCATACATGAGCATGCGTAAGCATCTTAAGCGCCTTTAAACAGGTGTACAAGGTGCGACACGATGTGGTTACAACGTTGATAACGTGTGCGTACGTGCTACGTCAGGCAAGGCGTGGTCATAAGCATAGGCGCAGCTAGCCACATGCCTACCAATCTTGCTGCGAAACCCGCTTAAGTGAGCATACATGAGCATGCATGAGCATACATGAGTGTGCATGAGCATACATGAGCATGCGTGAGCATCTTAAACGCCTTCAAACAGGTGTACAAGGTGTGACACGATGTGGTTACAACGTTGATAACGTGTGCGTACGTGCTACGTCAGGCAAGGCGTGGTCATAAGCATAGGCGCATCTAGCCACATACCTACCAATCTTGCTGCGATACCCGCTTACGTGAGCATACATGAGCATGCATGAGCATACATGAGCATGCGTGAGCATCCTAAGCGCCTTTAAACAGGTGTACAAGGTGCGACACGATGTGGTTACAACGTTGATAACGTGTGCGTACGTGCTACGTCAGGCAAGGCGTGGTCATAAGCATAGGCGCAGCTAGCCACATGCCTATCAATATTGTTGCGAGACCCGCTTACGTGAGCATACATGAGCATGCATGAGCATACATGAGCATGCGTGAGCATCTTAAACGACTTCAAACAGGTGTACAAGGTGCGACACGATGTGGTTACAACGTTGATAACGTGTGCGTACGTGCTATACGTCAGGCAAGGCGTGGTCATAAGCATAGGCGCAGCTAGTCACATGCCTATCAATCTTGTTGCGAGACCCGCTTACGTGAGCATACATGAGCATGCACGAGCATACATGAGCATGCATGAGCATACATGAGCATGCGTGAGCATCTCAAACGCCTTCAAACAGGTGTACAAGGTGCGACACGATGTGGTTACAACGTTGATAACGTGTGCGTACGTGCTGCGTCAGGCAAGGCGTGGTCATAAGCATAGGCGCAGCTAGCCACATGCCTACCAACCTTTTTGCGAGACCCGCTTACGTGAGCATACATGAGCATGCATGAGCATGCATGAGCATGCGTGAGCATCCTAAACGCCTTCGAACAGGTGTACAAGGTGCGACTTGATGTGGTTACAACGTTGATAACGTGTGCGTACGTGCTACGTCAGGCAAGGCGTGGTCATAAGCATAGGCGCAGCTAGCCACATGCCTACCAACCTTGCTGCGAGACCCGCTTACGTGAGCATACATGAGCATGCATGAGCATGCATGAGCATGCGTGAGCATCTTAAACGCCTTCGAACAGGTGTACAAGGTGCGACACGATGTGGTTACAACGTTGATAACATGCGCGTAGCTGCTGCGTCGGGCAAAGCGTGGTCACAGGCATAGGCGCAGCTAGCCACATGCCTACCCATCTTGCTGCGAAACCCGCTTAAGTGAGCATGCATGAGCATGCATGAGCATGCACGAGCATGCGTGAGCATCTTAAACGCCTTCAACCAGGTGTACAAGGTGCGACACGATGTGGTTACAACGTTGATAACGTGTGCGTACGTGCTACGTCAGGCAAGGCGTGGTCACAGGCATAGGCGCATCTAGCCACATGCCTATCAATCTTGTTGCGAGACCCGCTTACGTGAGCATACATGAGCATGCATGAGCATACATGAGCATGCGTGAGCATCTTAAACGCCTTCGAACAGGTGTACAAGGTGCGACACGATGTGGTTACAACGTTGATAACGTGTGCGTACGTGCTACGTCAGGCAAGGCGTGGTCATAAGCATAGGCGCATCTAGCCACATGCCTACCAATCCTGTTGCGAGACCCGCTTATGTGAGCATACATGAGCATGCATGCGCATACATGAGCATGCGTGAGCATCTTAAACGCCTTCAACCAGGTGTACAAGGTGCGACACGATGTGGTTACAACGTTGATAACGTGTGCGTACGTGCTACGTTGGGCAAGGCGTGGTCATAAGCATAGGCGCATCTAGCCACATGCCTATCAATCTTGTTGCGAGACCCGCTTACGTGAGCATGCATGAGCATGCATGAGCATGCATGTGCATGCGTGAGCATCTTAAACGCCTTCAACCAGGTGTACAAGGTGCCACTTGATGTGGTTACAACGTTGATAACGTGTGCGTACGTGCTACGTTGGGCAAGGCGTGGTCATAAGCATATGCGCAGATAGCCACATGCCTACCAATCTTGTTGCGAGACCCGCTTACGTGAGCATGCATGAGCATGCATGAGCATACATGAGCATGCGTGAGCATCTTAAACGCCTTCAAACAGGTGTACAATGTGCGACACGATGTGGTTACAACGTTGATAACATGCGCGTACATGTTGCGTCGGGCAAGGCGTGGTCACATGCATAGGCGTAGCTAGCCAATTGCCTACCCATTCTGCTGCGAGACCCGCTTACGTGAGCATACATGAGCATGCATGAGCATACATGAGCATGCATAAGCATCTTAAACGCCTTCAAACAGGTGTACAAGGTGCGACACGATGTGGTTACAACATTGATAACATAAGCGTACATGTTGCGTCGGGCAAGGCGTGGTCACATGCATAGGCGTAGCTAGCCACATGCCTACCCATCTTGCTGCGAGACCCGCTTAAGTGAGCATACATGAATATGCATGAGCATACATGAGCATGCATGAGTATGCACGGGCATCTTAAACGCCTTTAACCAAATGTACATGGTGCGACACGGTGTGGTTACAGCGTTGTTAAGGTGCGCGTACGTGCTGCGTTGGGCAAGGCGCCGTGGCCACAGGCATAGGCGCAGCTAGCCACATGCCTATCAATCTTGCTGCCAGACCCGCTTACGTGAGCATACATGAGTATGCATGAGCATGCATGAGCATGCGTAAGCATCTTAAACGACTTCAAACAGGTGTACAAGGTGTGACACGATGTGGTTACAACGTTGATAACGTGTGCGTACGTGCTACGTCAGGCAAGGCGTGGTCATAAGCATAGGCGCAGCTAGCCACATGCCTATCAATCTTGTTGCGAGACCCGCTTACGTGAGCATACATGAGCATGCATGAGCATACATGAGCATGCGTAAGCATCTTAAGCGCCTTTAAACAGGTGTACAAGGTGCGGCACGATGTGGTTACAACGTTGATAACGTGTGCGTACGTGCTACGTCAGGCAAGGCGTGGTCATAAGCATAGGCGCAGCTAGCCACATGCCTACCAATCTTGCTGCGAAACCCGCTTACGTGAGCATACATGAGCATGCATGAGCATACATGAGTGTGCATGAGCATACATGAGCATGCGTGAGCATCTTAAACGCCTTCAACCAGGTGTACAAGGTGTGACACGATGTGGTTACAACGTTGATAACGTGTGCGTACGTGCTACGTCAGGCAAGGCGTGGTCACAGGCATAGGCGCATCTAGCCACATACCTACCAATGTTGCTGCGATACCCGCTTACGTGAGCATACATGAGCATGCATGAGCATACATGAGCATGCGTGCGTGAGCATCCTAAGCGCCTTTAAACACGTGTACAAGGTGCGACACGATGTGGTTACAACGTTGATAACGTGTGCGTACGTGCTACGTCAGGCAAGGCGTGGTCATAAGCATAGGCGCAGCTAGCCACATGCCTATCAATATTGTTGCGAGACCCGCTTACGTGAGCATACATGAGCATGCATGAGCATACATGAGCATGCGTGAGCATCTTAAACGACTTCAAACAGGTGTACAAGGTGCGACACGATGTGGTTACAACGTTGATAAGGTGTGCGAACATGCTACGTTGGGCAAGGCGTGGTCATAAGCATAGGCGCAGCTAGTCACATGCCTATCTATCTTGTTGCGAGACCCGCTTACGTGAGCATACATGAGCATGCATGAGCATACATGAGCATGCGTGAGCATCTTAAACGCCTTCAAACAGGTGTACAAGGTGCGACACGATGTGGTTACAACGTTGATAACGTGTGCGTACGTGCTGCGTCAGGCAAGGCGTGGTCATAAGCATAGGCGCAGCTAGTCACATGCCTACCAATCTTGTTGCGAGACCCGCTTACGTGAGCATACATGAGCATGCATGAGCATACATGAGCATGCGTGAGCATCTTAAACGCCTTCAAACAGGTGTACAAGGTGCGACACGATGTGGTTACAACGTTGATAACGTGTGCGTACGTGCTGCGTCAGGCAAGGCGTGGTCATAAGCATAGGCGCAGCTAGCCACATGCCTACCAATCTCGCTGCGAGACCCGCTTACGTGAGCATACATGAGCATGCATGAGCATGCATGAGCATGCGTGAGCATCCTAAACGCCTTCGAACAGGTGTACAAGGTGCGACACGATGTGGTTACAACGTTGATAACATGCGTGTAGCTGCTGCGTCAGGCAAAGCGTGGTCACAGGCATAGGCGCAGCTAGCCACATGCCTACCCATCTTGCTGCGAGACCCGCTTAAGTGAGCATACATGAGCATGCATGAGCATACATGAGCATGCGTGAGCATCTTAAACGCCTTTAACCAGGTGTACAAGGTGCGACACGATGTGGTTACAACATTGATAACATAAGCGTACATGTTGCGTCAGGCAAGGCGTGGTCACATGCATAGGCGTAGCTAGCCACATGCCTACCCATCTTGCTGCGAGACCCGCTTAAGTGAGCATACATGAGTATGCATGAGCATACATGAGCATGCATGAGCATGCACGGGCATCTTAAACGCCTTTAACCAAATGTACATGGTGCGACACGGTGTGGTTACAACTTTGTTAAGGTGCGCGTACGTGCTGCGTTGGGAAAGGCGCCGTGGCCACAGGCGTAGGCGCAGCTAGCCACATGCCTATCAATCTTGCTGCCAGACCCGCTTACGTGAGCATACATGAGTATGCATGAGCATGCATGAGCATGCGTGAGCATCTTAAACGCCTTTAAACAGGTGTACAAGGTGTGACACGATGTGGTTACAACGTTGATAACGTGTGCGTACGTGCTACGTTGGGCAAGGCGTGGTCATAAGCATAGGCGCATCTAGCCACATGCATATCAATCTTGTTGCGAGACCCGCTTACGTGAGCATGCATGAGCATGCATGAGCATGCATGAGCATGCATGTGCATGCGTGAGCATCTTAAGCGCCTTCAACCAGGTGTACAAGGTGCCACTTGATGTGGTTACAACGTTGATAACGTGTGCGTACGTGCTACGTTGGGCAAGGCGTGGTCATAAGCATATGCGCAGCTAGCCACATGCCTACCAATCTTGTTGCGAGACCCGCTTACGTGAGCATGCATGAGCATGCATGAGCATACATGAGCATGCGTGAGCATCCTGGACGCCTTCGAACAGGTGTACAATGTGCGACACGATGTGGTTACAACGTTGATAACATGCGCGTACATGTTGCGTCGGGCAAGGCGTGGTCACATGCATAGGCGTAGCTAGCCAATTGCCTACCCATTCTGCTGCGAGACCCGCTTACGTGAGCATACATGAGCATGCATGAGCATACATGAGCATGCATAAGCATCTTAAACGCCTTCAAACAGGTGTACAAGGTGCGACACGATGTGGTTACAACATTGATAACATAAGCGTACATGTTGCGTCGGGCAAGGCGTGGTCACATGCATAGGCGTAGCTAGCCACATGCCTACCCATCTTGCTGCGAGACCCGCTTAAGTGAGCATACATGAATATGCATGAGCATACATGAGCATGCATGAGCATGCACGGGCATCTTAAACGCCTTTAACCAAATGTACATGGTGCGACACGGTGTGGTTACAACGTTGTTAAGGTGCGCGTACGTGCTGCGTTGAGCAAGGCGCCGTGGCCACAGGCATAGGCGCAGCTAGCCACATGCCTATCAATCT
This sequence comes from Cymbomonas tetramitiformis, assembly GCA_001247695.2. Lineage (NCBI taxonomy): Eukaryota > Viridiplantae > Chlorophyta > Pyramimonadophyceae > Pyramimonadales > Pyramimonadaceae > Cymbomonas > Cymbomonas tetramitiformis. Next base: position 3,829 of record LGRX02032396.1, on the reverse strand, counting down.
TGCTGCCAGACCCGCTTACGTGAGCATACATGAGTATGCATGAGCATGCATGAGCATGCGTGAGCATCTTAAACGACTTCAAACAGGTGTACAAGGTGTGACACGATGTGGTTACAACGTTGATAACGTGTGCGTACGTGCTACGTCAGGCAAGGCGTGGTCATAAGCATAGGCGCAGCTAGCCACATGCCTATCAATCTTGTTGCGAGACCCGCTTACGTGAGCATACATGAGCATGCATGAGCATACATGAGCATGCGTAAGCATCTTAAGCGCCTTTAAACAGGTGTACAAGGTGCGACACGATGTGGTTACAACGTTGATAACGTGTGCGTACGTGCTACGTCAGGCAAGGCGTGGTCATAAGCATAGGCGCAGCTAGCCACATGCCTACCAATCTTGCTGCGAAACCCGCTTAAGTGAGCATACATGAGCATGCATGAGCATACATGAGTGTGCATGAGCATACATGAGCATGCGTGAGCATCTTAAACGCCTTCAAACAGGTGTACAAGGTGTGACACGATGTGGTTACAACGTTGATAACGTGTGCGTACGTGCTACGTCAGGCAAGGCGTGGTCATAAGCATAGGCGCATCTAGCCACATACCTACCAATCTTGCTGCGATACCCGCTTACGTGAGCATACATGAGCATGCATGAGCATACATGAGCATGCGTGAGCATCCTAAGCGCCTTTAAACAGGTGTACAAGGTGCGACACGATGTGGTTACAACGTTGATAACGTGTGCGTACGTGCTACGTCAGGCAAGGCGTGGTCATAAGCATAGGCGCAGCTAGCCACATGCCTATCAATATTGTTGCGAGACCCGCTTACGTGAGCATACATGAGCATGCATGAGCATACATGAGCATGCGTGAGCATCTAAACGACTTCAAACAGGTGTACAAGGTGCGACACGATGTGGTTACAACGTTGATAACGTGTGCGAACGTGCTACGTTGGGCAAGGCGTGGTCATAAGCATAGGCGCAGCTAGTCACATGCCTATCAATCTTGTTGCGAGACCCGCTTACGTGAGCATACATGAGCATGCATGAGCATACATGAGCATGCATGAGCATACATGAGCATGCGTGAGCATCTTAAACACCTTCAAACAGGTGTACAAGGTGCGACACGATGTGGTTACAACGTTGATAACGTGTGCGTACGTGCTGCGTCAGGCAAGGCGTGGTCATAAGCATAGGCGCAGCTAGCCACATGCCTACCAATCTCGCTGCGAGACCCGCTTACGTGAGCATACATGAGCATGCATGAGCATGCATGAGCATGCGTGAGCATCCTAAACGCCTTCGAACAGGTGTACAAGGTGCGACACGATGTGGTTACAACGTTGATAACATGCGCGTAGCTGCTGCGTCGGGCAAAGCGTGGTCACAGGCATAGGAATAGCTAGCCACATGCCTATCCATCTTGCTGCGAGACCCGCTTAAGTGAGCATGCATGAGCATGCATGAGCATGCACGAGCATGCGTGAGCATCTTAAACGCCTTCAACCAGGTGTACAAGGTGCGACACGATGTGGTTACAACGTTGATACCGTGTGCGTACGTGCTACGTCAGGCAAGGCGTGGTCACAGGCATAGGCGCATCTAGCCACATGCCTATCAATCTTGCTGCGAGACCCGCTTACGTGAGCATACATGAGCATGCATGAGCATACATGAGCATGCGTGAGCATCTTAAACGCCTTCAAACAGGTGTACAAGGTGCGACAGGATGTGGTTACAACATTGATAACATAAGCGTACATGTTGCGTCAGGCAAGGCGTGGTCACATGCATAGGCGTAGCTAGCCACATGCCTACCCATCTTGCTGCGAGACCCGCTTAAGTGAGCATACATGAGTATGCATGAGCATACATGAGCATGCATGAGCATGCACGGGCATCTTAAACGCCTTTAACCAAATGTACAAGGTGCAACACGATGTGGTTACAACGTTGTTAAGGTGCGCGTACGTGCTGCGTTGGGAAAGGCGCCGTGGCCACAGGCATAGGCGCAGCTAGCCACATGCCTATCAATCTTGCTGCCAGACCCGCTTACGTGAGCATACATGAGTATGCATGAGCATGCATGAGCATGCGTTAGCATCTTAAACGCCTTCAAACAGGTGTACAAGGTGTGACACGATGTGGTTACAACGTTGATAACGTGTGCGTACGTGCTACGTCAGGCAAGGCGTGGTCACAGGCATAGGCGCATCTAGCCACATGCCTATCAATATTGTTGCGAGACCCGCTTACGTGAGCATACATGAGCATGCATGAGCATACATGAGCATGCGTGAGCATCTTAAACGCCTTCAAACAGGTGTACAAGTTGTGACACGATGTGGTTACAACGTTGATAACGTGTGCGTACGTGCTACGTCAGGCAAGGCGTGGTCACAGGCATAGGCGCATCTAGCCACATGCCTATCAATCTTGTTGCGAGACCCGCTTACGTGAGCATACATGAGCATGCATGAGCATACATGAGCATGCGTGAGCATCTTAAACGCCTTTAAACAGGTGTACAAGGTGCGACACGATGTGGTTACAACGTTGATAACGTGTGCGTACGTGCTACGTTGGGCAAGGCGTGGTCATAAGCATAGGCGCATCTAGCCACATGCCTATCAATCTTGTTGCGAGACCCGCTTACGTGAGCATGCATGAGCATGCATGAGCATGCATGTGCATGCGTGAGCATCTTAAACGCCTTCAACCAGGTGTACAAGGTGCCACTTGATGTGGTTACAACGTTGATAACGTGTGCGTACGTGCTACGTTGGGCAAGGCGTGGTCATAAGCATATGCGCAGATAGCCACATGCCTACCAATCTTGTTGCGAGACCCGCTTACGTGAGCATGCATGAGCATGCATGAGCATACATGAGCATGCGTGAGCATCTTAAACGCCTTCAAACAGGTGTACAATGTGCGACACGATGTGGTTACAACGTTGATAACATGCGCGTACATGTTGCGTCGGGCAAGGCGTGGTCACATGCATAGGCGTAGCTAGCCAATTGCCTACCCATTCTGCTGCGAGACCCGCTTACGTGAGCATACATGAGCATGCATGAGCATACATGAGCATGCATAAGCATCTTAAACGCCTTCAAACAGGTGTACAAGGTGCGACACGATGTGGTTACAACATTGATAACATAAGCGTACATGTTGCGTCGGGCAAGGCGTGGTCACATGCATAGGCGTAGCTAGCCACATGCCTACCCATCTTGCTGCGAGACCCGCTTAAGTGAGCATACATGAATATGCATGAGCATACATGAGCATGCATGAGCATGCACGGGCATCTTAAACGCCTTTAACCAAATGTACATGGTGCGACACGGTGTGGTTACAACGTTGTTAAGGCGCGCGTACGTGCTGCGTTGGGCAAGGCGCCGTGGCCACAGGCATAGGCGCAGCTAGCCACATGCCTATCAATCTTGCTGCCAGACCCGCTTACGTGAGCATACATGAGTATGCATGAGCATGCATGAGCATGCGTGAGCATCTTAAACGCCTTCAAACAGGTGTACAAGGTGTGACACGATGTGGTTACAACGTTGATAACGTGTGCGTACGTGCTACGTCAGGCAAGGCGTGGTCATAAGCATAGGCGCAGCTAGCCACATGCCTATCAATCTTGTTGCGAGACCCGCTTACGTGAGCATACATGAGCATGCATGAGCATACATGAGCATGCGTAAGCATCTTAAGCGCCTTTAAACAGGTGTACAAGGTGCGGCACGATGTGGTTACAACGTTGATAACGTGTGCGTACGTGCTACGTCAGGCAAGGCGTGGTCAT
>LGRX02032395.1:0-18563 GCA_001247695.2 Cymbomonas tetramitiformis | reverse complement strand
AAGGTGGTGCGGCGGACAGGCAACGCTTTAGATTACATCAAAGGTGGTGCGGCGGACAGGCAACGCTTTAGATTACATCAAAGGTGGTGCGGCGGACAGGCAACGCTTTAGATTACATCTCGCATATGGCATTGTGTGCTCGCTGCGATAGGCCAGGATTAACGGCACGGCCCTTGAGGGAGGCCCATCGGCCACGAGTTCCCTCCAGCCACGTGTCAATGTGAGATCAGTGGCGCGCTGCTTCTTGTGCACAGGGCCAGTAGCTGCAACCTGGCATGCACTGCCTGACTCCCTTGGTCCCATGAATGTTGTACGACCCCATTTCTTCTGCTTGCCCCTGTGAAAACTGTGGTGTGTTGATGGTATTTATCAGGCGAAGAATGGTGGCAGTTGTGCCGAGTAGGAGCCACGGTAACCGACTTGAGACGGGAGTGCTGCACTTTGGCGGCCAGGTTGAGACTGGATGGGTCGCTGTGATCACCGGCTTGAGACGGAGGCGCTGTGATCACCGGCTTGAGACGGAGGCGCCGTGATCGCCGGCTTGAGATGGAGGCGCCATGATCACCGGCTTGAGACGGAGGTGCCATGATCACCGGCTTGAGACGGGGAGGGTGACAGGGCTTCGTCACGGAGGAGAGCGGATCCAGCCGTGGTATGCAGTTCAAGGTGAGAGCCTCCGCGCAGTGGCGTGCGCCGCGTGCGAGCTGCTGGTGAAGACGGCTTGGTGCGTGTCTTGGCGGGCACGCCTTGGTTGAGGCGGCAGGTGTGCAAAATGCGTGGCTGGACACCGCATGCCTGACTGATCAGAATATAGGGCTGCACACTGGCCTGAGAATGCGTGGCTGGATGCGAGTTGTGTGGGTTACTCAAGCACTCTTCGGCGCGCCTGGATGCCGATGCAGCCACCGAACTGCGCGCGCCTGGATGCCGATGCAGCCACCGAACTGCGCGCGCCTGGATGCCGATGCAGCCACCGAACTGCGCGCGCCTGGATGCCGATGCAGCCACCGAACTGCGCGCGCCTGGATGCCGATGCAGCCACCGAACTGCGCGCGCCTGGATGCCGATGCAGCCACCGAACTGCGCGCGCCTGGATGCCGATGCAGCCACCGAACTGCGCGCGCCTGGATGCCGATGCAGCCACCGAACTGCGCGCGCCTGAAGTACCTTAATGCTGGCTTGCTCATCGAAGAACGAGGCATTGGCTCTGTTCTCTTCTCATATATGCAGCTGATTTACACCATGCATATTGAATTCTGGGAACCTGAAGCACTGAAGAAGGGAGGTGGGGGAGCTGGCCGGAGCGGAGCAACAGGTGTCGATCGAAGCACCGGCCACATTGTGGTGTGCGCAGGCCTTAGCAAGCCGCAATGCATCCCTTGATGGGGACTTTCTCGGCATGACCCTCAGTGCCTTCTTCAGGTAAGGTCAGGATGTGAATGCCACTGAAGGGTCCATTAGAACCCCTACAATCTCTGAAACACAGCCTGCGGGACTGTGGGGTGTCTTGCTATTTGCTTAGTCCCTGTCAATCGATGACTGCAGCAACTGATATATATCTCGTTCCCGGTGATGGCTCCACTGCCTGGTGGATTGCGGAAACTTCCTTCATTTCTTGGCACGGGTGGCGGAGGTTTGTCGTAACCACTTTCAAGGCTGCAGTAAGGGTATATTCTGCCATTCCATTACGGTGTGCTGCATTGAATCATGCCAGGCGAGCACAGCTTTTGGGGGTCCAGTGCATTACATTATCTGCATGTACTCTATGACAAGATTCTGACATGCGTATCGTTTTGGGCAATGTCCGGCGCATGCAGGAGAAGTGGGTATACTGCTAAATACACGAGTCGCGTCTCGGATGACTTATTTATTGAACAAGCCTGGACTTTGAGCTGAAAAACTAGAGATGCCTGGGAACGGTATTTAGGTTACTAAGATCCACTGCGCAATTGAGAGAGGTTGGAAGAGCGCGGGGACATGTCTCCACTCTTTGTTGCTTTCAGTGATTAGATGCTAAGTTGACTTTTGAAGGATGACGTGGGAGATTGCTACAGTATTCCCATTTGTGCCTGATTGCATCTTTAGGATACTGAATCATCTGTTGCCTATTGATCCCTCGTCATAATATGAGTGTCCATTCACAGGACAGTAATCACTGACTTAATTGAACATGCGCTAACTTCATTTGGTGTACATATTTGCACGGATATCGAATTTGCTGGTATATAAACCTTTGTTATTTTTGTATTTTATATATTGCCAATCACAAATGCCCACTGCACAGTCATCAACGATGGAATGACTCTTCTCTACTGACGATGGTCCTGTCTTAGATCGACTGCGCATTTTCTTCAGAGCGAGCCATCGGATGTGTATCGGTTGGTGCTACACTGGTATGTACATACGACATGCATATACCAGAGCTCGAGCTATTGTTGCGCTGGTATCGTTTTGCTGGAATAATATCAACATTTGCAACCGATATGTATCGTAATATAAATGTCGATCGACCTGTCTGCCACATTAATATCGATCGACATCATTATGTTTGGCCCCGCTATTGGTTGTTGTGCTCTGCGGAGGTCTTTGTTTCACCGATAAAACATAATAACGCACGCTGTATTCCTCAATATCGATGGATAAGTTGTTTTGTGGTGCTGTTCTGAGTCAAAATTTGCTTGGGGATGTTTATTTCGGAGTCGTTGATTTCACGCAGGCGTGATGATATATGAGATGGATGATACAATATCGCGGTGGCGATATGTCAACAACGGGGACGGATCCAGCCCAGCATCTCCACGGATCCCGGTTAGCCGGTTTTCATCTTCCTCCAGGGTCTGCTTCTAGTAAAAATACATAATACTGGGTCCTGCATGCCCCTTCTCGCAACCGGAGCCTTTGCTATCCAGCTCCATTGGAACCCGGAATGAGATAATATACGAACCACGTCTCAGAATATAGGGATAACAATTTCAGAAAATTGAACTTCGGAAGATTGAATTAATAATAAGGAAATTAGTTCTACATATACAGCTTGTGCGGGTTTTAGGGTTCTCGGGTGACGATGACAACGGTCGGTATGCAGGTGACAGACAGACAGACACTCGGGCGCCTTCGGGAACGTTTGGAGGGATCGGATGAGAATGGGACGTGTTCATCGTGAAAACGTGACCTAGGCCTCATTTTGGAATTATTGGAACTCAGCGAACATGGCGACAAAATCATTCAACCCCCCTCTGACACGCCACTGACACGTCAACTGTAATATAATTTTATACTTAATATGTGACGAGATCGATATCAAGACCGAGATCACGAATCAATTTAATATTTAGATATTTCCAACTCTCAGAAACTTGGGTAATATTCAAATTCAATAGACCAAGACCCGAACCGCTTTATCTGCACTTTTGCGATTTTGAACGTTTGAAATCTACTTTGGTTTGCTCGGCTTGACCTGAATTAAACTAAAGCGTTTCCACCTTTCCAAGCTGTCGTGCTGTTCGCGAGTGGCCGATTATTTCGATAGAATAAAATATTTAAGATTAACCCTAGTGTTGACGTGGGTGTCACATATCAACGTTAAATGGAGGAGCAACAAAACATAATCGACGACGGAGAACAGAATTCTTCGGAATGCACTCCGGAAGTGAGTGCGTTTATTGCTACAGCTCGTACTTGCGCTCGCGACGATACCACGGATAAGGAGAACAGGTCCCCTGGAGCAGCAGAAGGTTTCGTCGGCTCGCTTCAGCAGCAACACACAGATTTTGATAGTGATAGTGAGCACGAAGAGAGCGGCTCAGCTGGAGAGGCCACTAGTAATCATGCGTGTGCTCGCCGAATGGAATGCTGCCGCAACGCTTCAGTCAGTCGCCTCAGGTCAAACAAGTTGCGCAAACCCGGGTTGAAACGCAGCCGACGATGTAGAAAGAAATTTTGTGGAAGAAACAACGGTAGAAGTGATAACCGATTTGTGGACAGTTACCGCTAACGACTCTGGCGCGCGGTATTGAACATGGATGGATGTGCTGAGGCACACGTGCTTGAAAGTCTACAATGGATATCCGATACACGTTCGTCGAAGTTGTAAGGCCTATTGGATATTGCATCACGTTCATGTTTCACTTCGGGGTTTGTCAGTTTGCCAGCTTGAATGTGTAGCGAAGAAACCACCCTGGCAGAGGGCGGTTCATGAGAAAACACGCTATTCAGATGTTTTTTTCAGGTTTAATAGGGGAAACGGAGGGTTTTCATCTAACCCAAAAGCGGATTGTTCGTGAATATTAAGAGATGCGCACCATCCACGCATGAGGACAAGATTGCGATGTATCCGGCTTGGAAAGATCTTTCCAACGATGCCCTACTTTCATGCGCGGAAGGTGCGCAGTCTGGTATGATTGTATAAAGGTCACGTTATTTTTCGGGTTTTGATCCTGTTCCCAGTGTTAATCACTTCCTAAGTCAGATCAGAATGGGAGATTGGAATTTAGCCCCTTAAAATGTTCCCGAAGGCGCCCGAGCATACAGATAGACAGATAGACATACAGACAGACCAAGGGGCATATACTACAGTAAGGGGATGCCATGCTCAGTTTGAGGCACGCGGCGGCAACTCGCTGCGCGATAGATTGGCCGTGCGATTTACGTAACGCAGAAAAGCATCACCACACGCATCCGTTCGATTCGCTCGAACAAGCCTTGGAAGTCTTGCATATGCGTTGAGTTGTCGAGTTTGTGCCGTTGTGGATGTGATGTATAATTATATAAACAGACGTGTATATAAATGTATATAACCTGATTCAGTTTTCACAATCCAGTAGAGTTGGGGACGAAATACGAAAAACTGCTAGGCAAATTCAAGGTTTCAGCACATCCGACGGTAAGCAGTCGATGACATCGAAATTTACGGCCAAACTATCGCGCGGCGAGTCGCCGCCGTGCCTCAAACTGAGCGTGATTATCTTGATGTACATATATAGCAAACTATTCAAATAACTTGATAACTTGATAACTTCTGATAAATACGGGACAAAGATATTTTTTGACATGACCTGTCTTGACCTTTTTGACAATTCCGCGGTATTCGCGTGATAATATTCACTGACATTTATTTCACTATGTTCGAAAGAGTCACCGCCTACAATTCCGTTCTTCAGATTCGAACCGGTATACATATCGCATTTAAAGGGTGAATGGGTTAATGGGTAAATGCGTAATTTCACCAAGTGAAAATAGAAAACGGTCCTCGAACTATTTTCAAGTGAAAGTTCAACGACGCGTCCCTCTTCCATGGAGAGCGCCACCACTATGGTAGCCACCGAGTACGGCGTCACTGTGCTCACCGCTGAGAGCAACGGCGAGAGCGACGCCGCTGTGACCATCACCGACAGCGTCGCCACCACGTGCGTTGTGCCCACGGAGAGCGCCACCACTGTGGTAGTCACTGAGAGCGCCATCACTGTGCTCACCGCTGAGAGCGCCGTCACTATGGTCACTGCCGAGAGCGCCGTTACTGCGGTCATCATCGAGTGCGGCGTCACTGTGCTCACCGCTGAGAGCAACGGCGAGAGCGACGCCGCTGTGACCATCACCGACAGCGTCGCCATCACGTGCGTTGTGCCCATGGAGAGCGCCACCACTGTGGTAGCCACCGAGTACGACGTCACTGTGCTCACCGCTGAGAGCGACGGCGAGAGCGACGCCGCTGTGACCATCACCGACAGCGTCGCCACCACGTGCGTTGTGCGCATGGAGAGCGCCACCACTGTGGTAGCCACCGAGTACGACGTCACTGTGCTCACCGCTGAGAGCGACGGCGAGAGCGACGCCGCTGTGACCATCACCGACAGCGTCGCCACCACTTGCGTTGTGCCCATGGAGAGCGCCACCACTGCGGTAGCCACCGAGTACGACGTCATCAGCTCACCGCCGAGAGCGACGGCGAGAGCGACGCCGCTGTGACCATCACCGACAGCGCTCACCACGTGGGGATTAGTATTTGGGCCACTGTTTAGCCCCATAGCCGCCATTTACTTGGGCCGTCCACATGTGGACGGCCCAAATCGTGGACGGCCGGGGGCCCAAACATTCTTAACATTCTAAGATTTCACAAATCAGGGCTCCCATACTTAAGCCCATACTTAAGGAGTGTAACGCGTCGGCCCGCGTCGACGCCTGCGTTTCCCCATACTTAAGAAAATTTAATTTTTTTTTATACTTAAGGAATATACACTGGCTCCCCCCTCCCCCCCTAACCAGGGACTCAGGGGGTATAACCCAGTCGCATGCGAGTGTCAAACGTGCGTCAGAGAGACGAACCCAACGACAGAGCTTGACAACCGTATACGATTGTCACACGTGAGTCTGGGTGTCGGACCTAGTGCACCTGCTTGACAATCGTATACGATTGTCAAGCAGGTGAGTCTTGGTGTCAGGTGTGCTGCACATAGACATATCGGGGCGTCTAAGGTTCAGGGTTTTAGGATATATGTTGGATATATATATTGGAGGAGTTGTAACCGGAGGTCATTTCATCACACCTGCGTTCGTCACATAGAACCACAACCCGCCCCTTAGACTACCTCACCATTATGCCCAGTATTGGAATATTGCAGTATTGGATATGGCCTTTCGATGCTTTTACGTTTCGCGACTGCCAGTTACAACAAGCCCAATGGGTTCCTGAAGACCGTTTAATTCTCCGCTTGTGGCGGCGAGCGCGGCAACAAGCTGAAGAAGACTGGGAGGACTTCGGGCAACATGCAGTTAATCTCAGGACCTATCACTGGTGGAGTTTTTGGCCGATGTACGTCCACGGCCGTAGATCCAGCGAAAGGTTCGGGGTGAGGCATCTCGTGTACTGGTATGAGGGCGGGTGGATCTACCACCGATACTCAGATTTGGAGTGGCGGGGCTGGCGAAATAGACACCGCTACAGCGAAACTACGCACGGTGCCCTGACAGAGCTGGAAAGCGATCTGCTGCAGGAAGATGAAAGGAGATGCGAAGGTTGCGGGCGTATGTTCAGAATCTGCACCCTAACGCGCATAATTGATGCTAGCGCGTGCAATGAGGAGACATATGCTTGGTAGCTAACACTTATGTCACGTGACAGTACTGAAATAAACCGTATACTTACATGTATGAAAAACAATAACTTTCACGCCGTGCATACCAAAACTACCCTCTGGACACTTCTGACAATCGTACACGATTGTCAACACCGTGTTGAAAGGAAATCCCTCGAAGTTTACTGCTATATAAGTAATGTTACATGTCTTTTATTCATTTATTTTCGCAGTAAAATACTAGCATCATGAATACTCCTGAGTTCATGGAAGACGCACTTGTTGAGCTTGAACGTATGTATATCGAATACGAAAAATGCAGTGTGTGCCATTCCTGGAATTGGTTCTTATATCGCGAGGAAGTGTTCATCGATCCTGCGCTGATTCCTACACATGACCCCTCTGAGGCTAAATGGAGGTTTATCCGCGAGACTCGGGAAACATGGTATTTTCAACTGTTGGATGCGCATCGGTATCCTGCCACTACTGCGCAATATACGTACACTCCAACGCAAGCCAACCCTGGCGCACTTACCCCAAAAACAATGGCGGTTCCCACAGATTTCATTCCGGAGTTGATTAACCAGGGCACAGGCTTTGACCAGGAACCTGATGACGACGGAAAGTGGTGCAATTGCCGTTAGGAAAAAATACCTTGCTCCCATGCCTACTTAAGACGTGTTGTAGCGAGTTTTAATCATTTATTTTCGCGTTCAAGAACTTCCTGAGAAATGGCGCTGACCCGGCAGGTTCAGCGAGTCTTGCTTTGGTTAGATGGTTTTGACGAGGATGAAGATATGATAAATCATGTGAACATTTTCGGTCATACACCTTGCGTAAACTGTAATGCGGAAAACGTATACGTGCATTGCGAAAGGCCTATCATTCAGGGAAATTGGGACTTGGACGAAATCTCTGCAGGATACCGTTATGTACGCCGAACTCGGTTTTTCCTATTCTTTACCTTGATGCATCTCGAACGATTTCCCTCCAGGAACCCTTGGACGGGGAGGTGGGTAACGCCTAGAAATCTGAAAATACCTGTGGACAAGATAAATGATTTATTGTTACCGGAGCAGCGCGGCGAGAGTATAGAGCAATATTTAGGAGCTTGCAACTGTGCGGCGGATATGCCTGACGAGGACTTGGACTTTGGCTTCTAAGAACATGCTAATTGTACCAATTATTTTAAGAAAATAATTGTTAGTTCTAAGTAGTGTTTTATTCATACCCTGCATCATTTTCGCTACTTCCGTATACAGCGTTCTCATCATTCCATACTCGCAGTGTGGGTATGACCTAGTGCAACTGCTTGACAATGGTATACGATTGTCACACGTGAGTCTGAGTGTCGAAGCTATTGCCCTTCGGCTGTTTCGAAATATAAGGGGTTGAAGTAATAGATAAACGTCATTTTTTTACACATGATGCACCTTCCGAATAACGTCTTGTTAAAAATCTTTCAGGCCATTCCTTACGGACCTGATCATTCCAATGAACCGTTATGTATGTATCTCGGGAATCTCTGCCGAATAAGATGTGTCTGCGTACAGTTCAATGATACAATAATCGGGCGTGCGCAACCCGCGCTAAGTGTTGGGCTAGTCCCTTGCTGCCTATTCTACGAAAGGTGGGTTTACACACCGTGTGGACCCCTTACGGTGGGTTACCCAACCCTAAGTAATCTGATTATTTCAGCCCCTAAACCGACCCCCTGGTCATGTTCATGGTGGCAGGATGACTTTAGACACTCCCAAGAGGCATCCGCGAAGAATTATATCGGATGTATCCGGGTTTGTTAACCTGAAAACACAAACCCAAACCGGTAAACCAATTATCGCATATAAATTATATCATATAGCGTAATAAACCGTCATACCACCCTCACTTCGCGTGACATTTTGAGGGTCAAGATGGCCTCGAATGAAATTTTTGACAAGACACTGCAGAAAGAGCAGCTGGAGAACTTGACAACATGGGTCTCCAAATTTCCAAAGGGCCATCGAGGAAGGCCACATATCTACCAATATACAAAATTATGTGGTAACCCACCGTAAGCATATATGATCGGAACCCGCTACACCCTCCCACTTCGCGAGCGCATTACACACATGAGGCACATCGCATCCATCCATAGTATGTTCCTCAGCTTTCATTCAACTCATAAACTGTCTGAAAATCGATAGGTTTGACACCGTAGACCTCATAACGCCACCACTAGAGGCCGCCGAAAATTCCTCTTACGGCGGGTTAACCCACCGTAAGATTAGTAGAATAGGCATTGCGGCAACGCTATCACCCGCTCTCTTCTTACCGCCTACATTTTTTTTATGGAAGACGCCAACCTTCGTCTCTTAATTCACCGAGCCCATGTCTCCCTCCTACGCCTACAAAGCATGTTTCGTCAAAAGTATCCTGAAATGGTGGCTCCTAGCGGAATGTGCATGTCTCCGAAATTAATCGCGGACCACCTCAAAATGTTCGCGCTGGACACCATTCTTTTAACCCCACTGCCCGAGTCCCCCCACGCACATGTTTTACATGTCCGATTCAATTCGACTGAAAGATCAGAATCGTCCTCACTTCCCATCTTGGAATGGCAGATTCGATGTGGCGATGATACCTGCTCCCCATTCGTTTCCATGCTCCATGTGCCCAATGTTCCGTTAGTAAATATCAGTGTGTTGTTCCGTTACGATGACCTGTCTAACGCTGGGGTGTGGGCCATCGATAGCTTATCAAACGCGCCGGCAACCAATAGAATTTTGAATCGTTACCCCGATGTGTACATGACATGCCGGCTTGCTGCACGCGTGATACGCATTGTAGATCAATATTTGCGCTCTGGTCGCTCCTATTTCCATCCGGTTCCCCGTGAAGAGAGTTTAGTTGCCAAAGTATGCCAATGTATGACATTGACAAGAAAAACACTTCAACAACATGAACTCGACAGTACAACGGATGGGCTCGGGGGATGGATCATAGCGAACGATTTATGATCGGGTATGTGCAACATTTTTATTGTGCACGCAGATTGTATTATTACAATTATTTGGATATTTTGTGCTACCCTGAAATGTATGTTTCGTGGGTGTCCTCGGTTCTAGGGTCGGAGCCCGCCAGTGTCAAATGTACTAGCATTCATGCAGATTTACACGCTATGTCAAGTGTCGGGGTGCGCGAGCAACGCTGCCGCGAGAGCGCCTGTAAGCTCGAAACAAGCATCTGGCTGCTCAGCCTCCATAACCGGAGTAGCCGAAATAGCATCAATGCCTAAAGCATCCGCGACATCACCCAAATCCATTTCGTGGTCATCAGGCACATTGGCCTTTCGTTTTTCTATCAGCGCTATGTCACCTGCGAGCACCTCGGAATACCGTGCTCTGGCCATTTTCAACACCTCTGCATCCATGTCGATCGAAAGGACATGCCTTTGCTCCATATACCCCGCCATGGAGGCTGGAGCCGTTCCGCAAGGAAATTCCATAACACAAGCATCCATGTTGCTGTACAAGCGCATCAGCTCACGGTAAAGACGGATTGGCTTCTGAACGCTGCGAATATTTTGTCCATCTTCTTTCTTCAGGTACTCCTTAGGTGGCAGCGGTACCTCCTGTTTATAAACAAACAACACACTCGAGTCTGAGTGTCGGACCTAGTGCACCTGCTTGACAATCGTATACGATTGTCACTTGCGTGTCTGCGTGTCTGAGCTAGTGCACCTTCTTGACAATTTTGTTTAGCGGAGTTGCATTCATGACAAGATATGAATGCATACCAGGATTCTTACCATGCTGTTCGTGAACGCGTTCGAAAACTTTCCGACCGTTGTTCGCAGCGGGGCCCACTTCGGTAGCTTATTACTCTTTGAGGGATCTTCCACCAAGTGCAGCAACACATACGGTTGCAAAACGCTGACCGGACCAGCCGCATTATTACCTATGCGTCCTCCGCCTCGATTCCAGTATTGAACCGTCTGGTGGCATGTCCATTGCAGCGGCCATCCTTTGGTCGAAGCGCAGAAGGCATCGATGATTGCTTGCTGCCTCGATATCGCGAAGGTTTTTCCATTAATGGTCACATTACTGCGGGTGGTCGAGTCCGGTAAGAATAGAATCACAATGCCACCATAATCCATAGTCGACATGCAAATACCACCCATGTATGAGTAGAAGTCTGTTGAATAGGTATCCCATACCTCCGAAAACAGCCCAAAAGGACCATCCACAAAGATCAGATCCACTCCATAGCGAGCGTGTTGCAATGTTTTTTCATTGCGCCAATTGACCATGACTTGATTGCTGCGTGGACCCTTATTCCTTTCGGCGCGAGATTCGTTAACCTGTGGAACATTGCTTTCATCAGTCTGCTTTGAAATACATACGCAGGAAATACTTAATACATTGCAATGTAGATATTTGAACAGCTCTAACCTTCATTCCGAAATCCAGCAATCCCTCAGTCAGAAGCTTCGCCAGCAACTCGCGATGGCACTTGTTGAAGTCCACCGGCTGCTGGACTCCCTCGGCAGCATGCAGCTCCTTGTGTTGGATTTTCAGCTCCATGAATTCAATCACCGCGCTCTTCGGCTCCCAATCATGATCGAAAATCTCCGTTTTAACCAGAGCATCCGGCATCCCGCCCTCCCGGCGTGACGCTTTCACACGGAGTTCCAGCCATTCCCAAACGGCCTGTAATACGCATCAGAATCAGTCTTCGAACTCAGAGACAGAGCAGACTCTAAGTCAAGCTAACGCCAGAGCTTGACAATCGTATACGATTGTCACACTTCTTTTACCAACATTTACCAACTGACCGATCATCCCCATGGCATGATCATCACAAGTGTATAACGGGGTCACCTTCGCACTGAACGCGGCGATCTCGTAATTGATATCTGGCATTTCTTTGGCTTCCATCATCCGCGACGCTGCCAGTACTGCAGGGGCCAGATTAATCTGAGACCCAGCTGCTGCTTGAATCGCCCATAGCAAATGCAGGCAGTTTTCCTCAAACCCCCTTTTCGTATGGGTGATGCCCAACGTCTGCAGAAACCATGCGGGATCGTATACGGGTGCCTCAGTGTAGGCAGGGCCATAAAGCTTCGGAATCGTGAACGTAGCCCCAAAGCGACCGGCATTTCGAATCTCGATGTAGTCATCCGGCAAGGAGTGAATGTAGCACAAGATCATACGCGTGGCTGCATAGCAAACATCACTGTCATTAGGACTTGTAATCCTGCAACTTTTAAAAAAATACTTGTGAGGACTAACTCACCAGCGCAATCCACAAGAGTCTTGTAAGTATGCATGGTATCCTGCGATGACTTATTCACACTCTTGTCCATAGCCCTTCCTTCCTTGGAATCAACGCGCTTCCATCGTTTTGCTTTCATCATGCTCTTCATGACCTCATCGAAGCGTGCAGTGTAGAATTTGTTGGAAGATTTGATTAACATCCACACCAGAAGCTTGGTTTCCAAATCAGGCTCTCTGTGGACGTCTTGCATAAGTGTCTGGTGATGCTTTTGCACGTACGTCATATGCTGCGAAACACGGTAAAATTCCCCATCAAATTCATAGGGTCCCCAAGGGTTGTCAGCTTTTAGTTTGAGTATACTATCCTGCGTATCCTCATCATCATCATAGACGTCCATCATAGCCTCTCCGGATATATACCAATCTGGGTATTTAGTCCAACCCATCAGCGAGGCAAACTTGGCCTTGGCAGATTCGATGACATCCTTGATGAAACCAAGACGATGACAATACGAGCTGAACTCAGTGCCAGTCAAAAACTTGCCCTTGCAACTGATCCCATATTCCTGGTAGAACTCCTTCCGTTTGTCCACATCGTCCACTAATGCTCCTTGCTTCGCCACATTAAGAACAAAGAAAAAATATCGTACATCAAACCCTAAGGCTGATAGCGAGGTGCTTATAGCCTCTAGGGTAAGAACAGGCTGCAGTTCTTTCGGATAGTTCTTCAACTCGAGAGCTTCCTTCCGCCATTCGTCTCCCAGTTTTGGATCCAGTAACCGCAAAATCTGCAAGCAAGACACGTTGGGCACATGTAAGGGGGGCGACACGCTTGTCACACGTGGGTGAGAACTGAAGCTTGCGCCAAAGCTTGACAATCGTATACGATTGTCACGCGTGAGTCAGGGGCGAAGCTAGCGCCAAAGCTTGACAATCGTATACGATTGTCACGCGTGGGTGAGAACTGAAGCTAGCGCCAAAGCTTGACAATCGTATACGATTGTCACGCGTGGGTGAGAACTGAAGCTTGACAATCGTATACGATTGTCACACGTGGGTGAGGACACATGAGAGAGCGCGGAAGTTTCATACCTTTTGCGCATCCCGCTCGCGCGATTGGAGGAGGGCAACTTTTGCCGATTGATCCCGAAGTTTGGAAATCTCGTTCGAGTAGGCCGCCGCGGTCGTATCCCTCAGATTATTCCGATACCAAGCGTTACTCTTGGCACTAGCTTGCCTTACCGGGAATTGTGTAAAATGCGCCAGTTGGTCTTCCGAGGCGTCGGCAATATTCAACAGCAAAATCCATTTATCGTGTTCGTGAGAGTCAACAAGACTTTCTGTTTGGTCGGTGTTCGTCAGTGTCCCGATAAGGCTCTGCGCAAACCGAAACTTGTAAAAAATTCATTCATGTACACACGGTATTTTATTGAAACGATGAAACAAACGATATCATACAAGGATCGCTTACCAAAACACAAAGAGGTGTTTCTTTCTTCAGAATTGTAATCGTTGTGGCCAACCCCTCCAGAGAGGACCTATTACTGGTCCCGGTACCGCTCCAGAATGCTTTACGTTTCCTTGCGTCCAGGACAAGGTCAAGCCAGGCGTCATAGCGATGCTGGCCATCCACCACGACAAGCTGCATTCGCATGAACTTGTTTTTCACCCACTTCTTGTAGTCATCAGGACCACTATCGAATAGACTGAGATAGTCGGTCTCCAGATTGTGCACCATGGTGTTGAAATTGCTTACTTCCTCAGGAGCCTCCGCATCCGCCGCTGCAAGCAACCGAAATGAACTCAGGTCTGACAATCGTATACGATTGTCAAGCTTTGTAGGAAAGTCCCGAACCCTTGCATAATACTAGTGCTGACAAGCAATGCCTCACCGGGATAAAACTTTGACATGAGCATTTGCCTATACTCTTCGTCCGTGTAATAGTGTCCAGTCCACCACACGATGACATGTGATTTGTCCACCTCCCATCGCTCCATGATGACCTTCTTCTGCTTCTCTATTCCCTCTTGTGAAGTCGCGCGGGTAAACGAAAGTCGGTTCGAGTCCCCCTGAACATCAGCAGGATGTACCAGCAAGCCAAGAGGGGCAACTACTGGAAGCTTTTTGTCTTCTCGAGTATTATGCTGGGGACGAAAAGTCCATTCTGAGATCACTTTTTTGATATTCAGCGGTCCTGGGAATATGTAGTCTTGCCTGTTGTCGTCATCAGTGGTCCCAGATATCGCTGCCTTACCCTTCGGGTCACGAGCACGCTTTGGCGGTGGTGCACTCCCCGAGGTCTCGGGTGCAGGAGCTGACGCTGCCTCTGGCCCTGCCTCTGGCGGTGCATCTGCATCAGCTTTTCTCTTACCTAGCAATCTTTTAAGAGTGCCAGCAGCTTTAGGTGCGTCCCGATTCTTCAGTAATGCAACAGCTGTATCAACTATCTCCTTATTATCTCCACCTTCCACAAGGGCCCGAATTCCACTCTCGAGGTCTTTCTTCTCCTTCTTATTATTTGTAGCGGCATACTCGAGCATTAGCGCAACGACTTGCTCAGCTGGTTGCTGAGCTGGTTGCTGAGCTGGTTTCGGTTTACCAACTGTAATAGTCAGCTTTCTTGGCGATTTAGCTGTAGGTTGAGGATCACTTGCGACTGGAGTGGCATCTTCACTTGCGACTGGAGTGGCAGCTCCTGCGGTACCTGGAGCAACACCAGCGGCGGGTAACTCATTTGAACCACCTTCACCGGATGCCAAAGATCCGCTCTGAGAGGCCTGTGCACCTCCGGAGGCCATACGCTGTAAATCTCTCATTGAGCCTCCGATTTTCTTTCGAGCGGTTTGTTTTGTACGAGCCATGCAATAATGAAATCAATGACACCCCGACATGCATTTATAGGGCTGCAGGTACGCACCTCCCTCACGCCCGGCAGCCACAGCCTGTGCCTTAGCAGTAGGCTTTCTGACTCTTGTTGTTGACCTCCCTGTAGACATCTGTAAAATTATGAATTATTTTAATATTTTCCTGGTATATATAGATAAAGAAAATCTATAAATATATCTACTACAATACTCACGTGTGACAATCGTATACGATTGTCAAGCTTCGACCGTACGGTTAATCATATTCAGATGTGCACGAGTAGTGACAAACTCTTCGCGAATATCCAGGCAGGGTTATACGACATGCAATAGGATACACGATCTCGGCGGTAAGTCTCTCTCACGTGTGACAATCGTATACGACTGTCAAGCTGAAACCGTACGGTTAATCATATTCGAATGTGCACGAGTAGTGACAAACTCTTCGCGAATATCCAGGCAGGGTTATACGACATGCAAAAGGATACACGATCTCGGCACTAAGTCTCTCTCACGTGTGACAATCGTATACGACTGTCAAGCTGAAACCGTACGGTTAATCATATTCGAATGTGGACGAGGGTGCTAATACATGCAATGGTATACAAAATGTTTTGAATAACGTATATGAAAATGCATACACTGTAAAATATATAAGATGCCATCACAGATTTACGTTTGTATTCTAGCTAAGCAACTAGAGATCGAAGTTGTCCGGAATTCCAGGATAATACGATAGTATTTTGCGCACTTCTGAGGATAGCAGCGATGGCTCGTGAAGGTATCCCACACTTGTAATGATCGGAATTTCGAATATCTCGGAGTACAGCCAAAGGAAATGCTTGCATGGAGCAGGTCGGGTCCTCGCCATTTCTCGAAAACACGGACACGAACAATGGTATTCTCGTCCAAACTCCAAGAGGTATTCACGGCCATCGGAATCAGGGTGACAAACTCGGAAGTTATAGACGGTTGCACCACCAGGAACACATTTCCGGATTTGAGTCAGTGCAAGGTTATCGGTCTTAACCATGCTGTGGAGCGCGGTATAGAAATTCGCTATCTTCTTCGTCAAGAAACCCTTGCCACTCGCTTTCACCTTAACACCGTTGCGAAGTCTCTCCTCCACGTCCATCTCCGAATTCTCCGATCTCACCAGATGTCCTCGAGCCTCTCCTGGGGTCACATCCTCATGGGCAACGCAAACACCAAGAGAACAGAGACGAGTCTCCTCACTTTCCAGGATCTTTGTGTCCGGTGCAACAAGAAGTCTGGGTACACGGTTCGCCCCCCCCTCGGGCAGTCCAGGCATCGAAACGTGACAACAATACCATGGGTTTTGAACACATTTCCACGAGCAGAATATAATCCTCCGGATCGGGGGAGTGGTCCTCACTTCGCGAACTTGACCCTTTTGAAGAGTTAAGTTTTTTGCTGGAAAATAATAGGTCAAGCTTCCGGTGTACCCAATAGTCAGCTGCCCTTTCGCGATTGGGATGTCGTGACGAGAACCATTAGACTTCCGTCCATAGCATTTACCGTTAGTGCCTGCCCGCGTGACGTGAAGCAGGGAAGGTTGGAAGTCCCCACCAGCTTCCGGGTAACCGCGAACTGAAGCACGCTCCGGACGTGCCGCCGAGGTAGGTCTTGCCGCCGAGGTAGGTGGTGCCGCCGAGGTAGGTCTTACCCCAGAGGTAGGTCTTGCCGCCGAGGTAGGTGGTGCCGCCGAGGTAGGTCTTGCCGCCGAGGTAGGTCTTGCCGCAGAGGCAGGTCTTGCCGCAGAGGCAGGTGGCACCGCCGAGGCAGTGCGCGTCTTCTTGGAGGCGACGCCTTCCGAAGGAAGTTCCGCAGGGCGTTTGCGCGAAACCCCCCCATGGTTTACCTTATCTGGACGGTGGGTGTCCGTTGCAGGGATGCCCCTCTGTGGAAGCCATCCTGTCGCGCCAGCACGAACTGTTTGCATTAATTCGCGACCATCTGCAAACTCTGCCTGAGTAAGAACGCCTTTAACCCACTTATCCTCCAATGAACGAATACGACCTTGCACGCACAACAAGTGCTTTGTTGAGTTCTGTCGGTTCATCGCCAGGCAAATTTGTCGAATCTGCATAAGGCTATCGAATTCCACCGACTCCAACAAGGTGGAGTAGTATGCCCCCCACGATCTCCACTTCGCGTGCATGCTTTCCGCAAGGCACACAAGCGGTCGTTGGATTTCGGCGGTCATGTCTTCGGTTTGATCCTTGAATTGCGACAGAATGTGCTACGCGTGCCGTATTTGGAAAACGAAGTATGCATTCAATTTTGGCTGATTCGACCTGCCACAGTTCTCAGCATACCAGGCGAAGATGGCTGTTTCACAGGACACCTTGGCCTCGGGAGTAGAGTAAATCCATCGCTGTAACAGGTCTTTGTGCACGGCATGGAGATCTGATGGAATAAGAGATTCGATCTTGTGTAAGTTCTGCCCCCAATGGAACGTGCACTCCAGATTGTTACGGTCATCTTGGTCTGGCCAAACTTTCTTGATTGCTGCCCAGTTAGCACCTGTGCCCCAAATATTAATCAGTTCTTGAAAACCAAGTATATCATGCGTAGGTTTACACGTTGCTGACAATCGTATACGATTGTCAGAACGTTATAATGTGCAAACTCCCACATAGAAAACTATGCTTATTGACTTGCCCTGTATTTCATGCGTAGGTTACACGGTGCTGACAACCGTATACGATTGTCAACGGTTCCGACAATCGTATACGACTGTCAGAACCGTGTAACTTACAAACTCTCCCATTGAACATTATGATCTTTAACTTACCAGCTGCATCTCCCATGAAGCCATAGAATAATATGTTCGGCTGCTACCGTCTTCTTCACCAATGTCCAAAACAGTACCTGTGTTTCGGTACAGTCTTTGGGTACGTTCATGGTGGCAATAGTGAGCAGGGCGTTGGCCTCTATGGAGAACACGTGCGCCCCCATCGTCACCCAATCCCCAGAAACCTTGCGATGTACGAAATCCAAGTGGACGTACGCTGAGCGGAGGTAGTGGTCGCTACTTTTCGGGTGCATGCGACGCACGAGATCGACACCTCCATCCACTCCGACACTGGACATAACGAACGTGTGAGCAAAACTGTCGATGTTCCCCTCGTCCGCGAAAGATTGCAGTAGCCCCTTACCGTGCTGAGCAGCCCATTGGGAAACGGCTTTCATGCCCTCATCCTGTCGACGACCTCGCACGAAATTCTGGTCCACTGCCTTATCAATCACGTTCATTTGCCTCGCGATCTCTGGTAGCTGGCTAGGGTCAAAAGAAGAGTCTTTTGGAAAGACGGTTTCCGAGAGTAAAGTCCTTTTCACCTGGCAC